>PVHY01012392.1:0-23175 GCA_004024945.1 Uropsilus gracilis | reverse complement strand
GGAGCCCGCGGTTATTTTGTGCGGGCAAGGATGTGTAAATTAAAGGAGGGTAGAGGTGCGATAGCCCACGGCAAAATAGGAGATGGGAGGGGGAAAGATTTCGGTAGAGGGAGAGCTTTACCAGGACAAACTCAGGACCCAGACGTAAGTGGAGGGATAAGACCCTCTCAGCAGAGCTAGTAATTTGGAGGGGGGGGGGAGAGCGATTTGGAGGGGGGGCAGCGATTGCAAAGAAAAGGCCTGGAGAGCAGACCTGGCACCTGGAAAGACAGTAAGAAAGGGCGATTAAGTACATATTCGACCTTCTGGTTTTCAGACCTTGGCCTCACCCAGGGACCTGACAGAAAAATCCATGCCTGATGGAATCATTAAGTTAACTATCCATTTGTACCATTTCTTTGTACACACTTTCAAATGAGAGAGAAAAAGAATACAGAGCAAGTTCTGTCCCCTTGGTGCAGCCCCAACCTAGCCCCCATTAGACACCTCAGCCAAATTGGTTTCCCAGGCCCCAGAGCCTGCTACCTTGCTGAACAGGATTTTTTGAATTTCTATTTATAAGGAGCATTAAAAGATAGTGGATACCTATACTAGCTACTCTCCCTTCTTCCTCCCCCAGTTTGTACCAGCTGACTGACCCTTGAGTGAAGTGCATCTTCTCAGCCAGCAGGCTTGGGAGCCCAGGCTCTCCATCTGTTGAGTTTTTTCATTAGGGAGGGTGAAGAGGATGTGTGTGTTTGAATAACAAAGAAATTACCCAACATTCTTATAAAAAAGTTTCTCTGCTTGACCCGGGGGAGCCAGTAGTTTGTTTACACCTTCAGTATTGAAGGGTTAGTCAGAGGTCTGTTTTGACTTTATCCTCAGAACTGAAACTTCTTTCTGAGGTTAAGAATTGGTTAATCCCATTTACAGATCTGGGAAGGTCTTCATCTGGGAGTTCTCTTAGCATTGCTTTGATCCTTTTGTCAGAAACTGCAAGAAAAGAATAGCATGAGCAGAAGTTTATGAATATTAAAAATAGAGAGGTGGAAAGCCCAGTTCCCAGACAAGTTTATGAATATTAAACAAAAAGAGAGAGGTGGAAGGCCCAGGCCAAAAGCCTGGTCACTGCAGGGTACTGTACATTTCCAGAGAGGGCCTGAGTGAGCACACCTATACCTAAATACTCTGGGCATGGGGAGCTGACCACCTAGTCAATAGTCATACCCTCACCACCTCTAAAGACTGGCTCACTTAGATGTCTCTTGCAGAATGCCTAGATGGGGAAAAAAGACTGGGTAGATGGTGCTGGTGGTGGAGAGCATCATCAAAGAGGATGATGAAATTCTTGTTCTCAGCGCTTGTCTTCTCCACCAAATATCCTTATCGTTGGGGTCCAAGTTTGATGCCAAATAGATTTCTATACCTGTTCTAAGACCCATGCCTAAATACTTCCAGCAGGTTGCATACCCACCTTGGTACTTGGAAGTGTACAAACACAATGCACAAAAGACCCATTCTCACTCTCCAGCCACCAGGTCCAGCTTGAAGCACAGTGAAGGAGAGATTTCCATACATGAAGGAAGAGACAAGGTAGATGGATAGCCAATCATTTGCAGTAGCAGAAGCAGCAGATGAAAGGAGGGTTCCCAGGAGATCTGCAAGGTGGGAGATACTGCTTAAATTCTCTTATTCTAGTATTTGTGACAAAATATCTTGACTATTTCCATTCTAGATCATTGTTTTGGAAACAATATCTGCAGAACCATGTACATGGAGGTATGGTATCAGTGAGAGCCAGAGGGGATCTTAGTTTAAATCATTATTGGAGGAGAGCCCTGGTACAGAGGAAGAGTTGGTTGTTTTTTGTTTGTTTGTTTGTTTGTTTGTTTTTAACTAGGGAAACAGGCCTAATTAATACTAGGCTAGCAAAACCTGTTGGGCCAGGGCCTTTTTTTGCTAGAACAGAGAAGAGTGTCCCTGACTTCTAAGTACTATGGAAGAAAGCTTTGTGATGGCTCTATTGTTCAAAGCGCTGCCCTCCACACTTCACATCACTCCTCGCCTACTCCTACGCAGCAAGGGCCGAAAGGAAAACTGGGTCGGATAGACTGAGTTCCAGGCGGTGGTAGAGCTGGCACCATGCACTCTCAACTGGATTTGCTGCCCCTAGGGGCTATGGCGATGCCACCCTGCCACAGGCAGAGAACACAAAGAAAGCCCTAGCCGTCCTCTGAACGGGGAACACTCTGGGGAGGGGGTGGCGAGGACCCCACTCTGGACACTCCTTCCCCGGAGGGGAACAATAGCGAGCCTCCGCCTCCCCAGAGGTCGGGCGGTCGTGCTGCACAAAGGCCACTCGGGCCTGCGCTGCCGTGTGACGCGCGCTCGCCTGGTGCTCGCTGGCAGGCGGCAGGGCGCCGGGTGCAGGGCGCGCGGGCGGCCGCGCCGGGGTGAAGGGGTGTTCCCACGCCCACCTGGAACCCTTTCGGAAAGACAAACGGTGAGTTAATCACCCAACCGGCTGGCGGCCGCGTCCCTCTCGCCCGGGAAGAGGCCTGGGGAGGGGGCTGGGGAGAGGACTCCTCTCCGTGAGTCTCTGGTGGGGGGCGGGAGAGATTAGTCCTATTAAGAGTTCATCAATCACCCGGTGTGCACTTTTCGCTCGACAGCGGTTCCTCCTCCTCCAGAGCATGTCTGGGCCAGCTGGGATCCGACTAGAAACCGCAAGTGAAGGAGACGCAAGCACGCAGGGTGAGCGCTAACAGAGGGCGCGACCCGCCGCCCCGCGCCCGCCCGCCGGAACCGCGCGGCCCGGCCCAGGCTCAGCCCCGCGAGGCCCCAGGGAAGCGCCTGCCAGTCTCCACCTCACACTCGCGCCGCCCCCGCGGCCTGCCAGCCCCGCCCTCGGACAGGTCTGGGTCCTGAGCCCTGGAAACACGCTGCCCCTTCACCCTCCTGACCTACAGTGATTCTGCCCCCTTTTCCCCCCATCCACACCCCGCACCTTCCACCTTCTGCTCGCTCAAGTGACACCCTTAAACTCTGCTCTACTCTAGAAACGGTCAAGTCCATCTTTGAAAGAATCCCAATGGGTCAGAGATTCTGGCAGACATTTTTATTTAAGAGTTATAAAAAGATGTCTTTTCTTATTTAAGAACTTTAAATTCAGGGCAGAGTCTGAACTAGTTTCATTCTCCTCTTTACCTGGAAGACTGTTCTGTGTGGGAGCAAGCAGAATAAGACAGCCCTGCTGAACTTGGAATTAAACTTGAAGACTTTAAAATAACAATAAAAATATGCTCAGAAACATCTTAGGATGGTGTGCCTCTTCTCTCTCGAATGGTATAATGGAGGGACTCTTGAGTATTTTGATTTCAACTTTCTTTTAGAAGGTTTATTTTAGAAACACCAAAAAGGGCTAGCAGAACATTTGGGGGGGAGGGGATCAAAGCTGTTTATGGCCATGGGCTTGGGTGACTGAGGAGGAAAGCATTCTTATACTCCCTCTCCAGGGGCACATTACTTATCCTTTTGTAAATTCTAAATATCTGGGTTTTCCTTCCTTTTACCATTCCTTGAGTGACATAAGCTGAGAAATTTCTGAAGGTAATTAACTGTGTTGCCATTACACAGGAAAGTCCTAGCTTTCTTCTCCTCCCTTCAGTCCTCTTCTCTCTCTCATCATCCTCTTGGGTGGACATCAATTTGTTTTGGAGAAATGTTGTGTTATTTTGGTGAAAGAGATATAATCTGAAACATTATGCCTGACAGTGTCTTGAACTCACTGAACAATTAAAATACTGGTCCCAAAACCTACAGGATGGCTTCTACATGTACAATGCTAGGGTCTGGATAACAAAAAGGAATCACAAATAGCTTGTGTCCTTCAATCCAGTAGGGCAAAAAAATCATTCTAAAACAGTGTGGGAGACACTGTAACAGTGGTGTGACCAAAATATTCCTGTCATAAGGAGACTGAGGCTTCTCAGAGGAGATGAACTTGGGTCTCTGATGCATGGGAAATCTTTTTTTTTTTAGGTTCAGGAAGGAGGGACAAACCAAGTAAACAAAAGGTTTGAACCTAGAACAAGGAGAATAGGCCCCTGGAGTGGGGTCTCCTGCTGGATAACAGGGTTGGAAGGGCTACACAGCAAAAGAGTCTAGACTTAACTTGTAGGTAATAGGGAGTCACCTTCAGCCGGGAAATATGGTATCTATCTGGAAAGCTGACGCTTCTGGGTACAATGTCTGACTGGATAAAGGAGAGGAGACAAGAGCAAAAAAAGAGAGAGAGAGAGAGAGAGAGAGAGAGAGAGAGAGAGAGAGAGGTTGCTGCAATAATTTTGGATAAAGGGGAAATAATGTAATAAAGATGAAAAGGAGAGACATTTGGAAAGTAAAATTCACAAGATGTGGTGGTGACTGGAAGAGAACTGTGGGTATTAAACCCTAGGTTTCTATTTTGAAGGCCTGAGTGGGTAGACAGGTCATTCACCAAAATGAATAGAGGAGGAGGAGGAGGAACAGAAGACTTTGCTGGAATATAATGAGTTCCATTTTAAGTTTACATTGTGTTTTCTGCTTTGCTACTGATAAATTGTGTGACCCTAAGCAATTCAGTTAATCTTTCTGGCCCTCAGTTTCATCATCAATGAAACAGTCAATAAAGACATCTACCTCTAGGTTAGAGCAGAGTGTGTGTGTGTGTGTGTGTGTGTGTGTGTGTGTGTGTGTATCTATGTTAGGTATTATCTTCACCAGGTCTCAGTGATTTGATTGTCCTATAGAAAGTTAAAAGCGAAGGAAACATCTTCTTATCCATACCATGCAGATCAATATTTACATCATGGGAGGCAAATGAGAAATAGTTCTCAGGGGAATAAAAACAAAACAAAACACCCTACTGCTTCCCTGACATTGAATCCAAGCTAATGCTTGGGACTAGTTAGGTCAGATTGCTAATCAGAGCCCCCCTGCTTCCGGAGGATACTCTCCTGGGGACACATGCAGAAATGTGGTCGTGGTAGTATCAGACCACTAAAGAGGAGATCTCTTAGAAGATGTCAGAAAGCTTTTTTTCTTTTCTTTCTTTTTTTTTTTTTTTACATCTTGTGTCTGTCAGGAAATCCTCAAAGACACCTCCCTCTCTGAACCTCCTCAACCTTCCATGGCACTGCCCAGTGTAGGCAAGAGTGTTGAACAAATGACCTTGGTCATTTACACTGGGTGTGATATACAAGTTGTTTATCTTTCTATGCTATGCTAATGTTACCATTTATAAAAGAGAATTATAAAAGGATCAAATAAGAAAGGGAGAGTGGCATTTTTGGAGTTGTTATAAGGGCAGGTAAAAGGCATTATTTTCTACTTATCAGATTGTCAAAGTCAAAAACTTCAAATTCCTACTGATGTGGAAAGGGTGTTAGCAAACAGGGATCCTCATTTGTTGCTGGTGGAACTATGAACTGATTCATTTCAATAGAGAGCAATTTGGCAATATGTATCAAATTGCCAGGGTACATACTTTAAACTAATTTTATGTTTAGGAACTTTTCTAGTTAAGCGAAGACTTGAATATACATTTGTAATAGCGAAACAACCATTAATAAGCGGTTGACTAAATCATTGTAAGTATATTAGTAGAACAGTATGAAATTGTAAAAATAAACCAGAGAGTTTGGCATGCATTTATATGAAATGATCTTTAAGATTCAATATGGGAAAGTATGGTACAAAAGAATCTATCTTATATGCTGTTATTTGTGTAAAAATATCTGGGGCTATAAATATACATATACATAATGTAAGAATCTAATAACACTTGTTGCCGATGCGAAGAGGAACTGATGGCCAAGTTAAAGACTTTTACTATGTATACCCTTATGTACTCTTTGAATCATGTAAACGTACTACTTATGTAAATAACAAAGGAATAAAAAAAATAAATGATCAATACAAGTGTAACTGACCTGGGTATACCTTGTTGTATCTACTAACGTCCTTATTTGTACTTGCTGTATCCATTTACAGTAATCTATGTATACCTTCAGTTTTGTCTCTTTGGGGCCAGATACAGATCAAGCTCAGCAAGAAATGAGAAGATCTTTTATCCTTGCTTGCTGATAGTGGGGATGATCATGGTGGTGGTGGTGGTGTGTGATGATCATGGTGGTGGTGGTGGTGGTGGTGGTGGCCAAGGCAAGTCTATCTCATTCCAGTTTAAAAATAACAGATGTTTTTAAGTCTATCTGCCTTGGTGGGGACCAAAATAAGTCTGCCTTCTCCAGCAGGAGCAGCTCAGGGTGGGACCTCAGGATCTGAGACACAAGTTTAGTATAAACAAAAATTCCCAAGAGAGGACAACAGGCCTTCCAGTCAGCCACACTGGCTCTCTGGTCTCCCAGAAATGAGGTTACCTCCTTGAACATATCTCTGCTTGATGGGCACTGAAGTCACCAGAGTACACAGTGGGGGTTGTCCTACTCCTCCCTCTCTGTAGACTGTGGAGAGAATACACATGGAGAGTCAGAAGAATTAGGTTGGTTCCCTCTTTTTTTTTTTTTTTTTTTTGCAAGATGACTTTGTCTTTTAACTTCTAAGTGAAGTGATTCTGTCCCTAAATGTGGGGTTTGATGTCATTGATCTGTAGGGGACTCTTTAACATGGATATCTTTACTGTGAAAGGTCAGCCTTTAGCCAGAGGAAAAGTCAAAACTTAGGCTAAGAGACAATTCATTTCACCCTCTCAGGACTCCTGGGGCTCAAAAATCTCATTCCAGACAATTTGGGAAAAGTGGAAGTTTGAAAAGCGAGTTGGCACCTCCTTCCCATTCTTACTCTTCTCTTCTTCCCTTATCTCAGAACCTTTCTGAATTTTCCTGAAAAGACTGTAAAAGACAAATCCCTTCCTTTCCCATATCATTGGTATTCTCAAAGCCAAGTTAGCAGAAGCTAGCTGGGTCACTGCAAAGCACTATTTTGTCAGCAAAACTTGGGACACACCTGACCACTTCTTAGTACTATTTTCTGGAACTTTGGTCAAGTCAGACTTAAGTCTGCCTCTTCACCCAACAGGCTTCCGGACATATTTGGGAGTACTCATGCTCCAGCTACTCATGACTTCTTATCTAGCTAGTCTCAGAGTCCCTCCACAGAATCACCCCTTTCCTTTCACACTGTCTCCTCTTCAGTTCCTAAAGCAGAAGTCTTCAAAGTATGGCTCTAAAGAACCTTGTTTTAGAGTCTCTCAAGAGCCTTGTTAAAAACAGACATTTGAGTCAGAGGATGGGCTGCGAACGTTGTGCTTTTAAACAAGCTTCTGTAGTGACCTCTACCCCCACATGAAATGGTTTTGGGAGCCAGTAATCTAAGGATCCTTAAGTCAATATTAGTCATATTAGTCGTGAAAACACACTAATCTAGCCACTCTTTTTTTCTGCCCAAGGAACATTTATAGAATGTCTGCTGTGTGCCAGGCATGGGTGTGACCCATGAACCTTTCATTCACAAAGTTCTTGGTAAGGCATAAATCTCTAAACTGCCTGGAAAGTCCTATTATACTTCCAAACTGGTTTTGAATTTCTGTTTTGAGGACTCCTTTCATCTCCACCTTCATCCTGGAAAGACTAAAGGTGCTGAAGATCACTGCAAATCTTGCTTAAAGCACTACCTCCCACCCCCCTTTATTACACAGATCAGTAAGAACCGGTCTATCCTTTGGGGCTAAAGCCAACAATCTGCATGTGCTTAAGCATTTTCAAGGGGTAACACAGTGGGACTCATGAAGACATGTTGCAAGAGGTCTTAGGAACAACTGTAAACACACAGAATACCAGACTGTCACCCTTCATTACTTCTGTCTGCAGAAAGGGTGCTTGTTGCTTAAATGAAAGAGAAAGGTAGTCATGGCATGTGGGGGTGGGGTAGATGGGAACAGTTGTTGTGGTGAACAAGATGGGAGAGATTTCAAAGCATTCCTACATCAAACACAACCTGGGCAATCAGGTCCCTCTGCTGGTTACCTCCTGCTGAGAACTTGTAGCACTGGGACCCAGCAGGACAAGTGACCCTTGGGAATTCATGCCTTGAACAAGCAATAAAATTAGTAAGACATTTCTCCCATACTCTGGAACAAATCAAAGACAAACTTTAAGGTTACTAAAAATATTCTATCTTCATACCTTTCCACACACTTCTCCCAATATCTCCCAATCTCTTCTTAGAAAATTATAGATGCAGATTCTGCTGGAGTAGATTTGTAGTACAGCTAAGACCTGTGCCAGAAATTAACCCCTTGTCCTTTTTCCCAGTCTAACCCCCCACCCCCTTTACCCCCCCCCCCATTCTTACACAGCAGGTCCTTGGAAAATGCTAAATGGATTTGAGATGATCAGAGTCCTGATTTCCAAGCCCAGTGAGTCCTAAACCAGCCTGAACAGAGATGGCTACTTTGAGACACAGATGTAGGACATGCCAAAGACAAAGGGGGATACAAAGGAGTCTGGAGTCAAGAGGAGAAGAAAAGAATGGGGTTCTCTGCAATTACCAGGGAACAGGACTTGGGTCTGAACAACTAGTGTACAGGCCACCCACTCTCACCCATAGAAGAAAAGACAAATCTAAAAAATCGTTCTCTTCTATGATACTTTCTTCTCTCAGCAAAAGTTCAATCTCCAAATGTTTGCTTCAGGGAAACAGTGTGGATAGTTCATGAGTACATCAAAGTCAACGCTTAATTATGACAAGAGGAAGAACTTTGCCCCAAGTACTTAACAGCAAAAATCCCAGTCTTTGTGGCCATAAAGGTTTCTGAGGCATCCAGGCTACCTTTTCCCCCAAAATCTTTGAGAAGAGGACCTTAACTTGACAGATTTTGATCAGACCAGCAGGATGATAAGGTTGGGTTTTATGCTCTAGATCCTGGGTTGCAGTCAGCTGGTCAGCTGGATGTCTTTAGACAGATTTACATGGCCACCTTCCTTCTCAACCCTCTGGGGCTTCTGGGTCTAGGGGCTGTGAATAGAGTACTTTTCGAGAGCAGGTCTTACAGTTTTGAGATACATGAGAAATGCAAATGAAGCTGGTAAAAATTGGGTATTAAAGTCTAGCCATAGGTGGACAAAGGGGCACTTTGAACTTAGCAGCATCTGACTTGCTGATACTTTTGTTTTACTAGCACAAAGGGGATGGCAGTGAAGAAATGCCCTTATATATGAAGGCTGAGCTAGGTCTGAAAAGCTTTATCACCTCCTGACAGGGTGCTGGAGAAGAGTTTTACTTTTCCTTCATTTAAAAAACTACTTAGGACCTGTCATCTGATTGGTTATAGGACAAAACTACAGTAACAGTATCAAATTTAAAGGATTCTGTTTCTGAGTAAAATCCAAGAATACAACAGCAAAGGGATCCTGGAGCCCTTTAGCTTTGTGCTCTATTCCTAGGTATCTATGGCCCTCTCCACAGTGGGTCAACTCTCCCCATCTTGGCTCACTGTCAACTCACCAGTAGACTACACTTTTTGGTGTGCTTTGTTTATTCACAAGTTCACATCCATGTGAGGAACCAGCTTCCTAGACTGTGATGGCTCCTATTTTCCAGACTTCCTCAGAGTGGAATTTTAGGCAACAGCTCAATCGCTCTTTCCTGACAAGTGGATCAGTAAAACAATAATAAAACCTCAGGTCACCATAACTCACAGACCATAATAGATCAAGTTCTCAAGGGCACTTGAATAAGCGAGTAGTCTTCATTCACGCAGGTCTAGGAAACCACCCTTTCATTACTGCTGTGTGTAAGTAACAGTCATTTTATTTAATTTCTTATTTTTCTACCTCCCCAAAGAGGGAAGCAACATTAAAAGAAATGCTCAAGGAAGTCAGAAAGTTTGTCAATGTAAAACCTGTCTTTGTAACCCTTCTACTCTTCATTTCCTGTGCCAATTGCACTTTTATTTCCCGTCTCTCTACACTCAGTAAACAAAACCATATTATCAAGGGAAAGAAGTGAGCCCATTAACATTGTGAGCCCTCAGATTTCACTCGCAAGAGACGACGCAGCACTTATCTGATGGAACAGAAGCTTTAATTGCTTCGAGGTACAAGCCCGTCCAAACCTCTGAGATCTGACCGGTCCCTGGGAAGCCTTTGCGGCCCTCCAGCCAAGCGCGATGGAGCAAGTGTGCGCAGCCCCGCTGTGTGTGCCAGCCTCCCAGGAAGGAGAGGACTCGCCCTCCACAAGGGCAGATACTTTATTTTGACAACCTAGTGGGAGGAGAAACCTGCTAAACTTCTCCACAAGACAGAGACACTTTATCTTCAGTGCAAATCAAAACCCTGTACTCAAACATTTGCTCTTATCTAGCCGCCACACTTGAAAAGGGGTAAGAAGGGGAAGGAAATGGTGCGAACTTACGCGAACATATAGTCTAAGGGTGACGATCCTGTGCGGCCCCAGGTACGCAGCACCTACTGCGCGTAACCAAGGACCGTGCATCAGAATCGGGGAGCGAGGAGGAGGGGTGGAGGGAAAAAGTAAAAGTCTGCCCCAGGTTAGGAGAGGTTAATAACACCAGTGCAAAGAAACCCGAAAGCACGCCAGACCCGGGGGGAGCGGGAAATAACTTCACCTTCCCCGGAGGAGGGCTAGGAGCTGTCCCCACCCACCGAGCCCCGCGCTCCCTTTTAACCTCTTCCGTGCCGCGGCGAGCACAATTCGCACCCTCGGGACTCGCCGGCCCCTATTCGCAAGAGCCAGCTCTCGGCCCCATCATTCGCTCGCCTTCTACAGAGCGGCCAGCCCTGCCTTTCTCTCCCCACCTTACCCAATACCTGTGCCGGGAGCAGGCGTCCCGCGTTCTCGCCCCGCCCTGCCCCACGCCGCCCCCGGGCCGCGCCGCTCTCCTCTGGGCCGGGGGTTACCGGGCGGCGGCCTCCCGCAGGTTTGGCAAAGTTGGCGGCGGGGCAGACGCTAGGAGCGGCGCGCCAGCCTAGACTCCGGCCGTGCGGGGAAGGCGCCCATTGGCCCGCTGGCGCCACGTGGCCACCCCCGCCGCTATATTAGGCCACTATTTACCTCCGGCTCGCTCGCCATGGCTCGGCGAGGGCAGCTCGGGTGGAGCGGATAGGCCGAGCGGTGCGGACCGCGGCGGTTCAGTCCTGCCCCGCACTCCGGCCCGGCCGGCACCCCCGGCGGGGTGGGCCGGCACCATGAGCTCCTACCTGGAGTACGTCTCGTGCAGCAGCGGCGGGGGTGGCGGCGACGTGCTTAGTTTCGCGCCCAAGTTCTGCCGCGCCGACGCCCGGCCCGTGGCCCTGCAACCCGCCTTCCCCCTAGGCAGCGGCGACGGCGCCTTCGTCAGCTGCCTGCCCCTGGCGGCGGCCCGACCCGCGCCTTCGCCCCCAGCCGTCCCGGCGCAGCCGGCCGCGCCGCCCGCGGCCGCACCCCCGTATGCGCCGTGCACCCTGGAGGGGGCCTACGAGCCGGGCGCCGCACCTGCCGCTCCGGGGGGCGCAGACTTCGGCTTCCTGGGGCCGGGGCCGGCGTACGACTTCCCGTGCGCGCTCGGGCGGCCGGCCGACGACGGCGGGGCGCACGTCCACTACGCCACCTCGGCCGTCTTCTCAGGCGGCGGCTCCTTTCTCCTCAGCGGCCAGGTGGATTACGCGACCTTCGGCGAGCCGGGCCCCTTCCCGGCGTGTCTCAAAGAGCCAGCCGACGGCCGTTCCGGCGCCTTTCAGACCGCGTCCCCGGCCCCTGGCGCCTACCCCAAGTCCGCCTCTCCGGTGTCTGGCCTCCCGGCCGCCTTCAGCACGTTCGAGTGGATGAAAGTGAAGAGGAACGCCCCTAAGAAAAGTAAGTGTGTGGGTCTTAGACGGAGACGCAGGGTTTGGGGACAGAGCTTCCCCCGTGGAACTGCGTGGAGCGCGTCGCACTTTCCTTCTGGCCCGCGGGCTGGGTCTTCGGGAGCAAAGGCGCGCCGAGGCGTTGTTAAGGCGGGTGGGTGAGTTGCAGCGAGTGTGCCCCGACTACACGCTCGGGAATACCAGACACCGAGGAGATGGCAGGATGGTCCGGCGTGGAGCCTTCCTCCTGGCGTCAGTGTACTCACAGAGACCCAGGAGGGCTGCGTTGTCGGGGTTCTCGCCGTAGCCCCACTGCTAGCCCACATCTGCCTTTTCCCTCCGGGTCCTCTGCCTCCCTGACGCCCTGTCTTTACGTTGCAGGCAAACTCACCGAGTATGGAGCTGCTAGCCCCTCCAGCGCCATCCGCACGAATTTCAGCACCAAGCAACTGACGGAACTGGAGAAAGAGTTTCATTTCAATAAGTACTTAACTCGAGCCCGACGCATAGAGATAGCCAACTCCTTGCAGCTGAATGACACCCAAGTCAAAATCTGGTTCCAGAACCGCAGGATGAAACAGAAGAAAAGGGAGAGAGAAGGGCTTCTCCCTGCGGCCACCCCTGTGGCTTCGCTCCACCTTCCCCTCTCAGGAACAAACACCACCAAGCCTGGCAAAAACCCGGGGAGCCCTTCGCAAGTCCAGGAGCCTTCATGAGGTTTAGTCTAGGGGCTGAGGAAGCTTGGCCTGCAGAAGTCATAGGCCACTCCACTTCTCTCTAAGATTTACTAATTCATTTGGGCATGGAGGTAGGCAGGACAGAAAATAATAGAGGTTTCACTTGTGAAAGGAAGTATCTTAGTCCTCTTCTGAATTCCAGGTTGTGGGTGTACAGATATTAATTTTGAAATCTTTTAAGCCACTCATTTGTGCATTACTTTTGTCTTACCAGGGAATGGTGCCCAGCCCTGCTGCTATGTTGCTGACTTAGTCATATGCAATTCTTGGGTGTAGACTGGTAGAGAATTAGTTGCTGAGCTCTGCCAACTCCCTGATATTCTCAGAAGAGCATCTACCCAAAGTTTTTTGTGGTATTTTAAAGGACAAGGCTACATGTATTCAGCTTCTTGAGATGACCAAAGCTAGTTAGGGCCTCCTTGATGTAGCTAAGCTGCTTCAATGGTGATCTTCACATTTGCACTCGTTATTATTATTTTTTAAAGCAGTTTCTACCTCTCCATGTGCCTGAGTGAAGATACAATCGCTGTTTAGTTAGTAGCTATACAAATGCACAGGTGGGTAAAGAGTAGAACCTGAACTACACCTTGACACCAGTTACTCAAACTTGAATGTAAATATATACGATATGTATATTTTTAAAAAGGTTTGCTTGTAATGAACTTATATATGACATTGAATGTCTTAGCATGTAAAGGGTTTGAGGGCTTTTTTGTAATAAAAATTACAGAATCTGCTATTCTCAGCTTTTCTTTACACTCCTTTCATTTTGATTATACTTCTTTAAAGTTGATTCAGTTTCTTCTGTTTGGAATTTCTTGATACTACAATGGGATTTGTTTAGGTTAACTTTTAAAATAATACTTCCTACAGATTGTGTACACAAACATGTGAGGGACAATATCTGAATAATTTAAGGAAGAAAAAAACCGACTGCTAAATACTCAAGTAACTAAGGAAGTATGTGCTTACTTTAAGTGCACTAGTTATGTGTCCAATAATAAAGCTACACATTAAGTCAATGGATAGTTGTCCACTGTGAGTGGGAATGTTATATAACCCAGAAGACACTGAGAGAAGTTTCCTCATTCTTTTGTCTCCTCACAAAAGAAAGAGAAAGTGACCTGAGGAATTCATTACTTGGCTAGTGCCTCTGGGAAAGTCAACTGTACAACAAAAAGTTCTCAGTGGCACGCACCTGTAATCCCAGTACTTAGGAGGCTGAGGCTAGGAATCACTTGCGTCCACGGGTTCTAGACTACCTGGGGCAACATAGCAAGACCTAGTCTCAAAAAAAAAAAATTCCCAGTGACTGAATTTCCCGTTTCCAAAATTAAGAATTATTAAGGAGGCTGAGAGGGGCCCATATTTACTTCCTGTGACCTAGACTGAGTTTCTGGCTTTATAAGAACACAGTGGCCCCTTTCTGTTTTAGAATGAAGTGTTTTCAACTGAATTATTTGAAAGAAGTGTAAGCACAAAGTTTGAAAGTTGCCAAGAGGGTATGTGATAATAATATTCTAACCTTATTTTTAACTCAGCCTCCAGTTCCCAATCATAAGGGTACCCAGATTTGGCTAGGCTTTTATGTAACCCCACAGATCTATTATTTGAAGAAATGCAATGCTAATGCACAAAGTCAAGTGAGTGCTTGGGTCGGTTGTCAGGGCAGTCATTGTATAGCTATATCTTCATTGTCTCTGTATGGTTGAACGGAAAGATTTAAAGGGCCAGATAATCTAGATTGGGACCTCAGCTTTCCTTTTGGCTAAATTTCTAGATTCTAGTGTGCTTCAAATCCAAAAATTCAGACATCCAGTAATTGTGAAGGATTACTTTCCCTATAAAACTGGAACGTGATTATCTTAGAAGATTGAAATTGCACTTAAATTTCTGTTCTTCACACCTGCAGTCTAATGAATTGAAGAAAAAAATGATCAGTGCTAACAAACTCAACTGATGGGGACAAGAGGGAGATAACAATTAAAGAACAGGTCTGTCAATATTATTATGTGTTTCATCATCTTCCCTTCACTCACTTGATGGTAATCACATCTTGATTGAAACAACAGCTCCCCCTCTGAGTTTGGTTGCTATTTGAAAGGGTTTGCTAAATAGAGTTGAAGTCTGCTCCCTCATAGTCAACTCCAGGCTTCCCCTGCAGAGGTCTTTGATAAGACAATGTTTCCTTTTTGATAAGCACTCAAAGTTACCCATAAACAAAAAATACCGGCACACTTGGTCATTTCCTTAATCTACCTTCCTTTTCTCTGAGAAAATAAAGCTTTTCCTTTTGAAGCTACTACTAGCACTTAACAGGCCTGATGGATGTCTTTCCTGATGAAGGTGGCTATTTTGACATACGTATAATGCTGTTCTATGAATCAGGCCAATATTAGCTATTTTTTGACCAACCCCAGGGATCTTTAAAAGCTTTCTTAATGCAGATCGCTATACAGCTATATTCAGTAATATGGAAGGAGTCCTAACTGGAGATTGGGACAACCGAGGTGACCTCTGGAGGTGCCTACAGAAACATTTCAATGACTTCTGCATATTTCATTTTAGGGGTATGACTGGAAGAAGAGTTTAGTTCTAAGAAAACAAAAGTAGTCCTTAGGCTTATAATCGTACCATGTTTATAAAGGAAAGGTTGATTGTAGATATTATGAAATACATCTGGTAACCGGAGTTACCTTCCCCTTCCCTTTATTGTGTTATATTGAGACAGATCCTTCACGAAGTATGATGGCTACCACATAAACTGTGCTAAAATACTCTCACTTCTATTTTGCAAGATTTCAAACTAAATATGCTAATTTATCCACCAGTGATCCCATACAGGAATGAATACACAGTGGACAGTTCTGACTCTTGTATAATTAACAGTTCAATGTTCCTTTGTCTTCACAGATGGCCAAATATCTATTTTTCTGGATCAGGATAGTTGCGAGTGAGGACGAAAAAGCAAAACATTTAATAAAATATAAAATGCCCATGACTTGAATACTAACAAATGAAAGATTTGCTGATGTGAAAACCTAATGCAGTGTCACCTAGATCTTCAAAAGATTAATTGTATGTGATTTATTCTGCCTCAATCTTATAAATAGTAAGGCCTAAGACCAGAAGAGATTATGTCTGATTATCATGTCATCAGAACACTGAAACAGGCTCAGGAGAGTTGTATTAGCTCTGAAATTCTTAATTATTTCTTATGGCCAAACAGATGCACTATATTTGCCGAATATTGAATTTGAAAACCTCAGAACCTAATCAGGTTCAGAGAGATGTTTAGTCTGACCACAGGCCTCTCAACAAGAAAAATGCCCATTGTTATATTTGTGGTTTTAAAGTGAAAGCATACTGGACATACCTCACAAATAATGATAAATCTCCGTCTAGGTAGAAATCAAGATTTTCATGGTTCTGATTTCTATAGCAAATTCCTGAGTCATGAATGAATTATGTAACATCTCTTTTGCAACTTCGTCCATCTGAAGTTATACAGAAATACAATATCAATAGAAAATATTTAACTAAATTCAATAAAAAGTTAAGAGGAAAAATAACTAGTATGAAAGAACAAAAGGTTTATTAATTAGATTGTAAAGATTTAAACACTTTCATTTATAATATTCTTTTAAAAAAATTTTTTTAAGAGACTAGGTATTGCTGTGTTGCCCAGCGTTGTCTTGAACCTGCGGACTCAAGTGATCCCCAGCCTCAGTCTCCCCAGGTAACTGTAACTGGGATTACAGGTGCATGTCACCACACCCGGCTTCATTTATAATATTCTTACTGATATAATTTGGGAAGGAAGGCCAAAAACCGTCATTTAGATTTGTAAGGGTGCATAAAGCTGGTTGGTGGAAACTTTTAAAGCATTTCTATGGGAAACTAAACTATTTAGCACATCCCATTCTTTGGGGTTTTGAAGAGCTTAAACTATAGTCTGAAGGGAAATCTTTTAGAAAAAAAATCGTAACTATGAAATTATTACAGTACCTCTCAGGACCTGAAAGGGCCCAAGTTTGTGTAAGTTTCTTTGGATTCTAGATAAATCCACCTCTATGCCTTCTTTGAAACTGCTATTCCATTCCCTCTAGTCATTGCTTCGACTACAACACCATTTCTACTAAGTTTTGGAGCCAGAATTATGTTCTTTGCTCCTCTTTGAGTTCATCAGATAGAAACTGTACACAAGGACAAGTTGGGATTTTGTTCTACTTTGCAAGCATTTCACCCCCACTCTGTTCTTCTAGGCTACTGGTTGGTTGAGTTATTTCACGGCCTTGGAATGGGAGGTCTGGTTCATTCTGGAAATTCTTTTCTGTTGTGCTTCCTTCTCAATGACAAATACACAAGAATTATGGAGTTGGAGATAAACACAGCTACACTGTTAACTTTTAAACAGTTCCAGGAAAGATGGAATTTCTAAGCTTGAGGTAAAGGACCTCATTCTTAAAGAAGAACAGGATTTTAGTGCTAGTTGTGTTTTTTATTAAAAGGAAAAATAACTTCCCTGATTTCTATTCTATGAAAAACAGGGGTAGCCTGGATAATCATTAAACATCCCTATGCCTCAAGATTCTTCCATAATCTTTTAACAAGCTGGTTATCATATTACATATATATATATATATATATATATATATCACACCATATTACCTGACTGCAAATTTTACTATAAAGCCACAGTATGAAAAGCAATAAGATATTGTCACAAAAATAGATACATAGGTCAATGCAACAGAATTGAAACCCTAGAAATAAATCCACTAATTAGTTTACTATATGATTAAACAACTAAATCATACCATGGGGGAAAAGGGAACCTCTTAATAAATGGTGTTTTGAAAACTGGAAAGGCACAATTGTACTATGCTCTAATTCCATACATGAAATAAATTCAAATGGATTATAGATTTATATGTAATATGTGCAACAATGAAATATACATAAGAAAACAATGATGATATCTTCCATGACAGCATTGTTTTAGGAAACTCAACCTTTACAGCAAGGGAAATAACAAATTGGTATTAGCTCAAGTTATAAATATTTTTCATTATAAAAATTATAAATAAGAAAATTCAAAATTCAGCTTACTGAAGGAAAGTATTCACATAGCACATAACTGATAAGGGGCTAATATCCAAGATATGTAAAACAGTATACAATTTAACAAGAGAAAAACAAACAAATGAACCAATAAGTAAATAAGCAGCAGATATAAACAGACCATTCACCAAAGAGGATATCCAGAAGACCAATAAATACATAGAAAATGTTCATTGCTGCTTCCAATAAGATGTAGATCAAAGCCAAACTGTAAGAATGGCACATATTAGGCTCCCATCAATATGTACCAGAAAGAATGCAGAGAAAGATGAACCTTGGTGGGAATGTAAATTGATACAGGAATTGTGAAAAGTGATCTGGATTTATCTTTAAAAAACTAAACATGGAAGTACTATATAACCCAGCAAATCTCTTTCTCAGGTTTATAGTCAAAAAACATTAAACCATCAATGTGAAAAAACCTACATGCTCTCCAATGTTTATTGCAGCATTATTTACAATTGCTAGGATATGGGAGTAGCTTAAATGCCTATCAGTAGATGATTGGGTCCAGAAAATGTGGTATACCCCTACTGTGGAATACTATTCAGCCATAAGGACAGACAAAAATGTTGCTGTTTATTGCAAAATGGAAAGTGTTTGAGGGAATTGTGTGCAGTAAAGCAAGTAAGAATGACAAAAACAAATACAGGACACTTATACAATGGAAGATTTGACTAAGTAAAATACTAACAACAACTAGTGGATATAAAAAAACTCAGTAAGGACTCAGGTTGCGAGGGAGGGGGTGGGAGATAAGAACAAAGAGGTTTAAGGAAAAAAGGGAAACTTCTCAAATTCATGTCAGTGAATCCCTTTTAGGTCCAGATTCCAAGCCTCCTTGCCATTATTCCATATTTCAAAGTGGATAACTTTCAGAATACAGACACAATTCTGAATTTCTCTCCCTTTAATATACATGAGATTCCAAAGGAAATGCTCTGTTCTGTTGAAGCAAAGTAATATGAATAAACAACTAGTTTCTCCTTTCTGGGTGTCACCAAGTCCTGCCAGTGTTTCTGTCAAAATGTCTCAGACCTTTCTTCTTTTTCTGTTGGCTCAGATGTACTCATCTCCTGTTCAGTTATGCAATGACATCCTTATCAGTCTTCTTACCTTCCATTCTCTTCCTAGTCAGCCTTTTTTTTTTTTTTTGAGACTAGGTCTAGCTATTTTTGCCCGTGGAACCTCAGGCTCATGTTGCCCGGGGTACCACGGACTCAAGTGATCCCCAGCCTCAGCTTCCCAGGTAGCTGGGATTACAGGCTCATGCCACCATGCCCAGCTATTTTTTTGGAACTAGGTCTCACTATGTTGCCCCTAGCGGGACTCGAACTGGGAAATCTGGCCTCCGCTGAGGCTTCCTAGGCTGCCGCTTACAGGCATGTGCCACCATGCCCGACAAGTCAATCCATTTTAAAGTCTTGTTTTTATCATGTTGTTCCACTTCAAATCCTTGTAGCTCCTAGTTGCCAGTGGGAGAAACCCAACTGTCTTTAGCTTGAGATTTCATTCCCCTAACATCTGTATCCGTCCATGTTAATTTCATATTACTGGCTGATAGAAAACTTCATTCTTGTTAGTGTGATCTGTTTAATCCCCCCGCCTCCCCCCTTCAAAGAAATGTATGCCTCTCAGGCTGGAATCCTTTATTCATGACTCTCCTACTTTTTCTCTGCCAGTTTGGCACAGCTCAATTCTTACCACTTCTCTGAAATATTTTTTCACTGGACAGATTTAAAACTATCTCTTCTGCATTTTGCAACATTTGTTGTTTGCATTACTCACTGTTCAGCACTTAACTAATCACCTGTAGTGTTATCGGATCTTTGTTTCTCCTTCCCACCTCTAATGCTGTCCACCTTCTTTCTTCTTCTTTCTCTGCCTTCCTAAGTTCTTTCTCCAAGGGAAATTATTTTTATCTCTCATTGAATCCCTTAAACACAAAAATGGTCCTATACTATTTACTGAATTTTGAATAGTTTTTATTTGATCAAAGAGTACAATACTACTCTTTGTAGCATTTTGAGTAGAACATATGATACTCTCGGCTATACAATAAAATACAAATAGGAGATTAAAGAGGGAGAGCCATTGGATTCCCTCTCTGTGCTTCAAGGCACACTCTTTTGATTGAATACATTGTAAACAAATAAGGAGTGCGATTTTTACCTAATAGGATCCATTCTATCCTCACAGAATATAATTTATAATACACTTGGTTATTATTTCAAGTTTTTAAGAATATTATGTTTGCTACTTTCTATAGTCACATGAATATCTTGTGAGAACAGAAGTTTTGGAAGAGATTGTTGAACCAAACAAGGTCTAGACTGGGATCTCTCAAGACATGTCTGCAGACAATTAAATACAGTGTTTAAAAGAATATTCCTTAGAGCACTTAAATCAAATCCTGGGGCAGATAACTTAGTGTCACTCAACTCTTCATTTCTCCCTTAAAATGGGAATAATAAAAAAAATGGAAATAATAATGTCCCATCTTAACTGATTGGTAAAGATGAATACAGATAATATGCAGTTTGTTTAGCATAACACCTGAGCATCAATAAACATATATTAATTACTAAAACAGGATAGATCATGCAAGATGTAATAGTCAGCTAGGATGAGAAAGCATGGGCTGAGGGAGCAGAATATTTATATATACAACAAATATTTATTGAGCTCCCATGTGCCAGGCACAGACTATTAACAACTAGAATTGAAGAGACATTGAAAAAGGAATGAGAACTATAGAGAGTCATGTTGGAGAGACTAAAAGTCACCAATGCATTACTGGTAAAAATGAACAAATATTGGTAGTACAGGATAGCAGAGGAAAGTAAAATGGCAGCTAATGATGCTTGATGAAAGCAAGGACTGAGCACTCACTAATTTAACTAAGAGTCCAAGACCTTAGAAGCCAGGAAAAATAAAGGAAGAAAGAGACATGAGATTTACAAACATTGTTTCCGTTTCTGTTGGATCATTCCAGGTGATGCAAAATACTTACATCCACCACATTTCTCTTGATCTTTCCCTATCCAAAAGGACATGTGAATTTACATGCATGGTATTTTGAAGGACAGGTGTCATAAATTATAATGCAGTGATGATTTGCATACGTTTTCTATATTGTGGTGCCTCCCCAGGGTTGAATTTATCATCCTTAGAAATTGACACTCAGGTTGCAAAGTTGAAGAAAGATCAACCACATTCTTGACTGTTGTTACAAAATAAAAAATTCTTACCTCTACCTAGTCTTGCAGTAGGGAATGGTGAATTTCCTTAACTGTGCATAAATCTGTTAAGTATTTCTTTGTTTGTTTCTTTTCTTTTTTTTTTTTTTCTTTTTTTGAGACTAGGTCTTGCTATTTTTGCCTGTGGAACCGCAGGCTCAGTTGCCCGGAGTACCACGAACTCGAGCAATCCCCAGCCTACCTTCCCAGGTAGCTGTGATTACAGGCGCTTACCATCACGCCCAGCTATTTTTTTTGATCTAGGTCTCGCTATGTTGTCCTGAGCTGGGCTCGAACCACAGTCCCTGGTCCCGCCGTGGCTTCCTAGGCTGCTGCTTACAGGCATGTAAGTATTTCTATTGTGAGTTTATGAAAACCTGCCTTTAAACTGGAAAAAAAAATGTGTATGCAAAAAAGACTTTGAGTTCTAATTAATGGCTGGCAGATAGTCCTAAGTAAAAGTGTTATTTTTTCCTAAATACCTATGAGTAGTTTACAAAATAGTGTTAGCACTCAGTTGCTTATATGAAAGATTACGCTTTTATATATAATTGTTTATAGTTCCTCTTATGTTTGAAACCTGAGTTATGTTTCAAATTCATGAAGTGTGCCGACTTCACTATTGGAGGCAAGAGAAGAAATTATTAGCTTATAAAAGAATTGTGGATAAGATAGATTCAATGTCAATAAATAAAATGAGTTACAAAGAACAAATTAAAACTGTAATATTTTTATTTTAGATAAGGATATTATACTATTTGCCCCTAAAAACCTCCAATCAACATTAAGAGCAGTTTTAATTTCCTCGAGTTAACCTGCCAAGAAGCCCAATTTATTCTTCTGTTATCACTGCTAATAAAATTCCACATGCAATCATAACAATCTACTTTTATAACAACATATGGTTTTCTGCAAACTTCAAAAACAGCTGTGTTTGTATTTCTGATGATGCCTTGGAATTTGTCACTTGGTGATACTATACAATAAGTACCCAAGTCCACTTGTATTGAAGGCTTGTGATTTTTTTGGTTTGGTGATTGATTTGGAAAATTTATATATTTTATAAGAAAATGTAGGTTTCTCAACTGGTCACATGAAAAGACAAACGATTTTAAGTTCCAAATTTTGTCACACTAATGAACTGAATGAACCTCATCTCAAAAGATCAAAGACAAATAAAGGTGTTGTTTTATGGACATCTAACTCCAAATGCATCACAAAGACAAAGGTGAGTTAATGACAGGTTATTTGTGAACCAAAGTTTTAGATTTTTCCATTTTAGTTATATTATATGAATTTAGGACAAATAGAGTTACCCTGAATCTTCCTCAGTTAGGATTAGGTAGCATTATGGACACTTTTAACAAAATTAAAAATACATTTAGCTTGCTAAAAAAATCCAGTCTTCTAAATGTTTTACCCACCTAATCTCAGAAAGCTCTCTTACAATTTGCTGCTTGTAAAGAAAAATAGTTATATCAGACCATTAGTTTCACTTGTTTCTCTCTTTTGTTAAACTTGATATATATTACATACATATCAATACTTATATTTCAGATAACATGTGTTTATAAAAAATGATTTCTGTTTATTAAACTATCCATGCATTTACCTACTACTCCTCTTAACTGTGTCCATTTAGAGAAAGATGTCAGGAAAAGATGTTCAACTAATGTTAATGATGATTATTACCATATTATAGGATTTTGTTGATTTTTTCTTTGTAGTACTTTTCTTAAAGTAATACTTAAAATTTTAAAATAATGAATCATTAAATGTTGGGGGTAATAAAAGCTTTACTTTAAAACATATGAAAATGAAAAAAATGCATTTGGTAGCCACAATCTTTGCATTTATTTTTGCCAGTAGAACACCCCAGAGGAATTAGATAATGCATCTCATGTGCCAATTCTTGAATAATTAAATAAAAATGTCTGTAATATACATGGGTGTACACATGAGTCAGATAAATGATAGATAAGGTCTATCATTCATTTCTTCAGCAGGGAATTCAGCACTTGGGTGTCACATATGTTCAATTTTCATCCTATCAGTTGGAAACAAGCTCTGAATTGTGCTGATAAAAGCAGAATTCATGATTAGTAAAAGAATACGAAGAGAATACCTTTTGTTTAAGTAAAATGGAGAAACAAGAAATGTGGAAAACTATAGTTTCTTATTATGGCATCTACATACTTACAAAACAAACTTTTAATGTTCATTTTAATGTTAAAAATCAAGTTTCTAAAG
>PVHY01012391.1:0-44762 GCA_004024945.1 Uropsilus gracilis | reverse complement strand
GGGAATGGGGATGGGACAGGAGACACGAGAAATGGAGACAAGACAGGTTTCTGATCAAGTCTCGTTTATTGCTGCTTTGTCTCGAGTTCATATACATTAGACATAAACATTCCAGACATTCCAGGATGGTCATCTCCAATCAATGCTTGCCACAAATACTAGCTGTCCAATGGTCTAGTTTGCAACCATATATGGTCTCCTATGGACAGGGGCTTACACTTCTCTGAGTGCCCCTTTACCTGTTCTGTTCCGGGCCCATACTTGGCTAAAGCAAGAGCCAATCGGGATGCAGCATACCTGGCTGATGCAAAAGCCTCATGGGTTTGCAGCAGACTGGCCTTGTCATAGGGGCTAATTTCTTAACTCTCTACAAAGTTGGACAATTTATATGTGGAAGTGTTTCTGGTGTCACCTAAAGTGTTCGAGGGTATTTTTCACTCCTAACATGGCTCCTACTTCCCTTTCTATAAGCTTTTTTTTCTGGCTAGATAAAACTGAAGAGTAAATAATCTAATGAATAAATGTGTATTCATAGTATCTGAAGGCAAATCCTGGGGGGATTTATCTGTGACATACTAATGAAATTAAAAGCAAGAGTTGCTCATATGGTTTTATAGATTCCAGGGTCTTTGTCCTGGCTCAAAATAAAAAATTCGAGAGTAAATTTGTACCAATATAAACTGATAAAATGTTCACTTAAAAAAATTAAGATTCAGAGGTTATGCCTTATGTACTGTGTTTGTTAAAAAAAATTTAAAAGGGTAAGTTTGCTTAATTTTCTCTGAGAATAACTGGTGGCCTCCAGGAAGTCTATTTGGAGCAGAGACAAACTTTTCTATAACCTGTTTTATATAATCTATATAATCTATCATGCCTTGTGAATTTTTATCCATGATAATATATTTGTTTCCCATTTTTTAAAAAAGTAAAAAGACACCTGGTTAAAACTGATGTTGAGTCAAGTTACTAGGGAGTATGCTGGTTTTCAAAGCAGGATGGGCACTTCAGTCTCTCCTAGGACCTTTTATACATCCTTTCTGCTTCAGAAATCACCAGTAAATTCTTCTTTTTTGTTGATTAGTACTAGATGGACTCACATTATGCCAGCTGTATATAAGCTTGTTTTCATCATAAACCTTTCCCCATACTAATATGGGAGGAATCAAACCATCAACACATTCTCAATACTATCCAGAACTTTCCAGAGGCCAATTAGGTAAAGATTGCATTCAACATGTAATCCCTCTGACAAAAGGAAAAGAAAAAAAAAAAAAAAAACCACCTACAAATTGATTTCATGAGGCATCAAATATACATTGAGTGCCTACTGGGCATGGCTGAGTAATTTACATTTATGGTGGGAGCTAAGGTTTATTAACCTTGAAAACAGATCAATACAGATGGAAGAAAATGAGCATTTGTTAAATCACTACAATATTTGAGACTATGAGAAAGATGCTTTCATATACTAATTCATTTAATCTCCTTAAATCATGTGAGAAAGGTATTTTTATATTCTTGTTTTACAACTGAGAAAGCAAGGAGATTCTAAATGCATCTACTCCCTTTAACTCCAAGCCTTATTCTATGCAACACCTGTAGAACTACAGAAAATAGTGTAAAAATAGTAGATATGAAAAATTTCTTTCCTTTGTTTTTGCCTGGTAGAATTAATCCTATGCAGCAAAATGTCAGCATCAAAAGCAATGTATTTAATAAAATGCCTTAATCTGTTTATTCATCACTTAAGAGTACATTAGAGAGACCAGAAACTTGATCTTTATTTTCCTATGAACAGATGTTGTTACTAAGAAACATGTAATTGAGCACTTCAGGGCAATTATTTTAAAATACAATGCTCACCTTTCCAATAACTTTCCATGTGGTTCCCTGAAATTAAGACACATTTCATGTTGACTCATCAAAGGGCCCCAAACACCCCTCCTTTGAGTCAATCCTACCTCAAAAAGTACAGTTTTATATTGCTAAGCCAGTACAAAGAGGAAAAATGTCAGGTCTGTAAATATTCAGAACTGCCTGTCATCAGATCTGGAGCAGCTTTTTGAGCATTTTTAAGTCTATTTCAGTGTTTCCTTATTGGTGATGATTGAATTCATAAATAGCATTTTTCCTCTTTTCAGAAATTTCAAAATCTTAGAGTACACCTGTATCAAGGAGAATTTAAATAGTCAGGAGGTCAGGAGCATGGATATAGAGTGGTACTTGAATTCTTCAAATGTGCTGTGCTCTAACATACTTTTTGGCCTTCTTTCTGCAGTTCTTCTACCTAACATGTTGCTAACCATGCCCACACACCCATGATCGCATGTCAACCTCATTCATTCTTCTGGGCCTTCTTCATTATGTTCTTTTCTATGAAACATGTTCTTTCTTTCCCCCTCTCTCAAGCAATTAAGTGTTCTCCCCACCGTAAGCAGACTGAGCAGTATGAAAAACTCTCTTATAAGAGCCATTTGTCAAATTTGTTCATCATCTCTCCTCTTCTAGACTGTTTTGTCCACAAATTGCTACACAAGCTCACATGGGGTTAGAACTGTACTATTAAAAAAAAAAAAATCTGTGCCCATACAATGCCCCATCCAATTATTGAATACATTTTTGGTAAATGAAAATAAATGCTTTTTAATAACAAATAAGAGATCTATTCAACAATTAAATGCATGTACCAATGTGCTATTCAGCACACTATGTAGGTTCCAGGATTATGCAGTTTCTGGGAGGAGGTCAGGAGCATGGACGTAGAATGGTACAGACTTACGCCTACCACTATCACACTCTAGTGTGTAGTAAATGAATGAACTCCATGATACATGAGTACCTCACTGAGAAACTAATATTCTAACTCCATATGGTTGCCCTGTGCATTTACTAACAAAGATGTATATCAGAACTTTACTAATAGAACCAGAACACAATAGACCTTACAAACGTTACCATCCACTTTAAGAGCAGAAGACAAGACTATAGAAAACACACAAAACTTTTGGTGTAAATGGGATCTTATAAGTATTTTAAAGTTACTTTTGCATTTTGTGGGGAAAAAAAGGAAACTGAAGATAATATAGCACAGATCTAAACTCTGTGGGATAATGACTTATATATATGATACATGTCACCTTCTCCTTAACAAGCTAACAGTCTTCTGTGCCAAATGAGAGATCTCAAACAGGGAGTCAGGATGATATAAAATACATATATTTTATATATAATATAGCTATAAATATCTATATTGTATACAATAGGAATGTATTATATATTTATCTATAATTTAATATATTTATATATAATATAATATATATTATATATAAATATAAAATATAATATACCTATTTATATATAAATATAAATATATTTTAGATGTTATAAATATATACCATATATAAATATATATTATATATAAATGAAATGTATAAATAAAATAAATATATATAAAATACATGACTATATATTTACATATGAATAAATATATACATGATACACATATTCATATAAATTATAAATATATATTACATAAATATATATTTATGCATAAATATATAAATATCATATAAATGATATAAATGTGTTTAAATATAAATATGTATAAATGAATATATATTTATAAGTAAATATTTATAAATAAACATGTATTTACAAATAAATATATATAAATATATTATTTTATTTATATATTATTTTTACATATTTAAAAGAGGGAGTCAGATAAGAGCAGCATTAGCATCATCTGGGAACTTCTTAGATATGTAAATTTTGGCTACCTACCCCAGACCAACTGAATCAGAAAATCTAGACATGGAGATCAGTTGTTAAAATGTGAGAATCCCTGCTCTAGAAAATAATAATTCAGAGGAAAAGAAAAGAAACAAACAAACTATCTTTATTGTCCTCCAAAAAAATTATGCTTGCTATTCTTCAATATCATCCACATATAAATACTTTCTAGTAACTATTCTTTAGAGTTTAGAATTTATATATATTCCCTAAATATCTATTGGTTCTGCTTAGACATAGATATTGGAATCAGTACTCTTCACTGCTTCTTCAAGAGTATTCTTGACTCCCTTACTTTAACTTAGAGCTAGTGTAAAAACAGCAGCTTTCAAATATTCATTATGTAACAAAGTCTAGAAAACAATTATTTGGGTTTGAAGCATTAACATTCCCTAAACCAGAAGCCAACATTCTCCTGGAGCTGGTAAGAAAACTAAGAGTGGGGAAAGAAAAAGGGAAAGTGTCCTCTGCCCTTTCACCAAACCCATTCTATCATCTGCTTATACTAGCCAGTTTTCCTGATGTTAGCAAATGCTCTTCATACACTTTTTAGATGGATGTTCACATTCTCTCTCTTTCCTTCTGGAGCTCTCTATTGGTAAAGGTTATTAGTGATCCATAGAGTGTATCTGTATTTGTATATGTGTAGACAGGTGGTTGTACATACTCGCTTTGGTCCTCAGCAAGCTAGAAAGCTTAGAAAAACTATATATTAGTTACATCTGAGCTGAACATCATCTTATTTTTTCACTCCTTTGGGAAAGAGACAGCATGTGGGTAATTGCAGCCCAACTCTACCCTAATCTGATGCCTCAAGAGGCTAACTATATTTTCAGGAAATCCAGACTAATTTTTATATACAAATCCATGATTCCCTCACATATTTAAAAATATTTAGAAATAGCCAACAATTTCCCTGATTGTACTTGCTCCAAATAAGTGAGAGTTCCATCTATCTCTGCTCCAAAGATATCCATCTTTTAAACTGCATCTTGAAAATCTATATTGACTACTGTCAAAATATGCTCTAAAATTATTTTAATGTTTATTCTATATGGAATCTTCAAGCATCAAATGCTGTCACACTTGAAGGCTCAGCTGAGTGATAACTGGAAGCTTACAAGTTCTGTGATCTTAAAGTAAAGGAATGAAACAATGAATTATAAAATAGACAAATTTCTTCAATGAACATTCTACTAAATCTACAAGGTATTTGTTAATTTACTATTTACATATATTTTTAACAAACATCATTTTTGTGTGATACATTATACAAAAAGGACACAGATATCATGGCAATTAAAAAGAATGAACAAATGCAAAATTAATATATACTCAATTTAATATAGTATGTTTTTAAGTTGGTTCCATTTCCTAACAGAATTGATTATAAGAATAAGTCTGTTTTGGTGAAAAAAGGTTCAACATGGCATAATTAATGCAAGTTACCTTCCTGAAACATATTTTAGTTGTACGTCCAGCATAATTTTATTGACCAAAAAACCATGATAATAATTTAGATGACTATCGTATCTCAAAAACTGTAGAACTCAAAATTTTTAGCATCATAAAACAAATTGTCAGTTCAATTAAGTAGGTGTAGTCACATTAAATTATTTTTTATCTCTTTTGCAGATTGAACTTTGTAACGTACCAGTAATCAATGGAATGAAAAATGCTGAAAAGTTTCTAAGCTATTTAGAGCCAAAGATTGTAGCCTACATTTCATATCATTATAACTTCTTTTAGTTCACAGGATAATATGTTATACTTCAAGTACTCCATGAAAAATGAGTCAGTACTTAGACGATTATGGTCTTCAATCTTCTAAAAATAAATGTCCAATTCCTATTAAAAAGCTCTTCAAAAAGTTAAGCTACTGCATGAACTAAGTTAGTATGAATAGCCCAAAGAAAACAGATCTTGCATTTTATATTATTATTATTATGCCCTATGTTAAGATTTTTCAGGAGCTTGTTCGAACATTTTTTAAAATTCATATTTTATTTGATTTGGCTAGGAAAGATACATTTTAGACCACACATCACAGTAATTTTTTAAATTAAAGCTGACAACAAATTTACTGTATAAGATGTACCTGTGATATAATTTTAAAAAGATAATCATAAAAATATTAATATAAACAAAAATATTTGTCTTATCCAAATGCATTACAGGAACCAAATATAAAATATTTTCTTCAGTTTAGATAATACATATCTAATCCTGTCTGTGCTAACTTGCACTAGTAGGTTTTACATTAACTGAGTCTTAAAAATTATTATTGTCTCAGTTTTTCTCTTTTAGTCTTTGAATACATTTTATTTAGTGGCATTAGATCACAGGAAATTGAGGGAAGGGACAGAGATTTCCTGTAGGCTCCTATTGTCTCCCCCCCCCCGCCACAATGTCCCCAGCATTATCTATAGCCTCCACCAGAGTAGCATACTTCCTATGACTAGTGAGCCTACAGTGTGACATATCACAATCACCTACAGATCATAGTTTACATTAGGGTTGCGATTGGTGGTGAATAGTCTATAGGCTTGTATAAATTTACGATGCCATGCACCCACCTTTATAGAATAATAAATAAGTTTCACTGCTCTAAACATTCTCTGTGCTTTACCTTTTCATCCTTTTCTTCCCTCTACACCAAGACACTATTCATCTTTTTACTGTTTCCATAATGTTGTCTTTTCCAGAATTTTATATCAGTGGAATCACATAGAATGTGGTCTTTTAAGATTGGTTGCTTTTACTGAATAAATACATGTAAGTTTCCTTCATTTTTTAAAGAGTTATTTCTTTTTATGTTGAGTAATATTTTATTGCTTGAATTTTATAACATATGGTATCATTTCTTTATAAAGTATCATTTCCTAAAGGATAACTTGGTTATTCCAAGTTTTGACAATTATGAATAAATAGGATATGCAAGATTTTATGAAATGAGTTTCTTATTCTTTTGTCATGATAATATCATGATTAATTTTATCTACCTAGTTGAGTGGGCAATAGAGTGCCTAAATTAAATATTTATTTTTTGAGTATATCTATGAAGGTGTTTCTGAAGGGGATTAAGCACCTGACTTGATTCAGTAGATTGCTCTCTCCATGTGGTAAAGCATGTGCAATAATTCATAACAGAAGACAGAGGAAAGAGGAATTTACTCCTTTTCCTGACTCACTGATTGAATTGGGGCATATCATCTCATTTTCTCTTGCCTCCAGATGGAATTCACATCATTTGTTTCCCTGATTCTCAGGCAACTTGACTTAAACTGATACAACGTTGACTCTCCTGGGTCTCTAGCATGCACACAGAGATCATGGGACTTTGTGGACTCCATAATTACATGAGCAAATTCCTCAAAATAAACACACACACAAACACACAAACACACACACATACCTTTAATCCATGCCTTTTCTCTGGAGATGCTTACTAATACTGGCATATAACAATATTTTAGTATTATAACAATATTTAACTATTACAAGCCACTATCAAACTGTCTCCCAAAATACTGAAACATTTGCATTTCTACCAGAAAGAAATGAGAGTTCCTATTGCTTCACAAACTCACCAACAATTGGTATTGTCAGTACTCTGGATTTTGGCCATTCTAGTAGGCTTATTCTGGTTCCAAACATCTCTGTCTCTTTCTCTGTGTCTATCTATCTCTCTCTTTTCTGTTTCTAATATAATTTATTGTAAGTTTTGAAAAGAGATTACTAAAAGAGATTTAATTTCTTTATGTTATCTAGAGAAAAATGAATGTTGCATTCATTCATTAGATAAACAGGTTTTCTATAATTTCCTTAAGAGTTGGAAGGCATGAGAGTAGTGAAGTTTACATCCCAGTTTTCAGTCATTAAAAACTTTATATATGCAAGAGAGATAGAAAAATGATGGCATGAAATAGATGAATAAAGAATTTAATTCAGAGCTGAGAAAATAATATGCAGACAATGGAACCATAATGAAGCTACATGGGATGGGGATGGAGGACTATTATATGTAATATAGCTTGAAAATAATTTTCTGGAGATATTTTAATTCTGAGACCAGTCATGATCATTGCTAGGTTAAGCACTTCCTCTGAAGAGTATAGAAGTACAAGCACAATGGAACTGAGAGTACCTTTGTTCCCTTGAGAATTGCATAAATGCTAGAGTTTCTAGTTAGAGTCAAATAGCTTTAATTTGCAAATAAAATAATGAAATTTAGAATTAAGGAGTAAAAAACCAAACCCAAATTTTACTTTTGAAATTTCCTACCACCAAGAAGCAAGTGTTTCCCTATCAAAAATCAAACCAGAAAAATAAAGAGATCTCCATAAGTGCATACATAATAATGATGGATATTTCATAGGATAATATTTCATAGATAATATTTCATAATATTTCATATCAACATCTTTATTCACCTGTGTGCTCCATACTTATTCACTGGACAGTTAAATTGTGAAAACCACCTTTTTAAGCATTATATATATACTTCTATTTGGTTGTCCATATATTAATGAAACCATTTGGTTTCTGTTTTTTTCTTACTGAATTGTTTCTGCTAATATGATTTCTTCTAGGTACATCCAAATTACCATAAAATCATCAAATTTGCTATTTTTAATTGATGAGTAATATTCTATTGTGTATATATACCACATCTTTTCTCAGGTGTCCTTTTGTACCCACATTAAGGTCTCATTGGGTAGATTCCCAAAAGAGCTATTGCTGGGTCAAATGGCATTTCCATTTTCATTAGTCTGAGGGTCCTTCATACTGCCTGCCATAGCAGCTGGACCAGTTTGCATTCCCACCAGCAGTATAAGAGTGATCCTTTTCCTCCACATCCCTACCATCACTTGTTGCTGCCTTTTTTTTTTTTTTGTATTTTTTTTTGGGGGGATGGGCCATTCTTACTGGTCTGAGATGGTATCTCATTGTGGTTTTTAATTTGAATTTCTCTGCTCATGAAGTTGAGAAGTCATTTGTATTTCCTCTTTGGACAACCAACTTTTTAAGCTACAGTATTGTTGGTTATTGTAGAAAGTGCTGCAATAAACATAGGAGTGCAGATTTTCTTTCAAATTAGTGTTTCTGTGTCCATAAGGGAGATTCCCAGGAGAGAAAATGCTGGATCATTAAGGCAGATTCATTTTTGCTGTTCTGAAAAAGTCCACATGGCTTGGAAATTTCCAGTTTTAAACTGGCAAATGTTCCTATCCTTATGAAGCAAATTATTTTATCGTAGCATAAACATGAAATAACAACAATAACACATGATTGCATATAGTATTATGTCGAATGGCAGCGAATAACATGGGGGAATGTATAATAGAAGCAGGGACTGAGAAAGTGAAATCTAGTGCAAAAGGGGCAAGAGCCTCCAACCAACAGGCCGCAGGTCTGCATCTCTGGTGTGTACAGCAGTTGCCAAAGTCACAAAGCAATTTAAACAATAGAGTTTCATTAACAAGGGAAATTAACAAAGAAAGCAAAAAGTCCCATTATTTTACCCCAAGTACTGTTTAGGACCAAAGTCCCAAACACATGTCCAAGATGGTGTCCTCCAAGATGGTGTCCTCCAAGCCTTAGGGCACTCGTACAAAGTTCAGCCTTTCTCCAGTGTCCTCTTTTTGCATCTTCTCTCTACAGCGTTCTGAGCTGCTTCACTTCTCCAAGATTCTTCAAACTTTTCCAACAGATGCTGATGCAAACTCAGCTTTTCAAATACGCTGCTTTGCTATGGCTCCAGGCGTTTTCTTTACCAGGCCGGCCTTTGGTGGCATATGGCCAAATCCACCAGGTCTGCCCTCAGCAGCCCCTGGTCACCCCTGCCTGCCATTTTGGCATCTGGTAGCATCTCTATCTGGTGCCAGCTGGCAAGGGGGGATGACTGCACCTTGTCACCAGGTTCAGCTCTGTTCACAGCCAGACTGGAAGCAGATGGTATTATTTTCATGAAGATCTGCATTCAGTGATAATACATGGCTATTATGTCAGAAAAGAGAAGCTGAAAGTTCAAAGGTCTTCTGCAGAAACAGGCATGGCATCAATGAATACACATACACATACAACAGTCCTTTATGTATGCATATATAATGTATGTGCACATGTATGATGAAAGCATACATCCATGGATACATGTAAAATACATATACACAGAGACATATATGCCTATATTCATATGCATGCACATAAAAAAATGATCAATCAGGCTGGTATAAAGAGGAAAAAGAGTACTTGTAAAGAATGAATGTCAGAGGGTAAATGAGTGGGTGACAGATTTTGAAGGACTCTACAAGCTATTTAAAGAATATAGTTTTTATTCTGAATAAGCTGAAAAATTAATGGAGACCTCTGAGCAAAGGATGACAAATTCTGACTTATGTTTTAAATGATTTCCTGAACTACTGATTACTATACTTGAGAACAGAGTCATCGTGATTAGGTGAATTACATGTGATGTGACAGAAAGAGCAGAGTCCGGACTAATTCCTTAGTAGTTAGCCTACGTGATAAGAAGAAAGCATTTGCCAATTACTAACTAAGGCACTCTATTGGAGGCATAGATATAATGGTGAAATTGAGAATTGAACATGGCCATGGCAAGTTTCAAATGTGTCCAACAGACATCCATATTTTCACATGGAAAATAAAGTTGTAGTAACAAATATAGAAAAAAGGAAGGCATGAGGATATCAATATGTCAATATACTCTCTTCATTATTCTTAAACTAGCTCTAAACACAATTCCTATATTACAATTTCAGAAATAGTGTTGAGCAAATAATAGTGCACTGAGAGAAATCTGTATAATCCACTTAAGCATTTACCTTAAAGAGAATGCAATGCATTTGGAAATGTAAATTATCCTTAGCTTGATGAAAAAAAATATTACTTATATAACATCATAGACAAAATTTTTTTCCAACCAATTTTTTGAAGAAAGGCAGGAATTTTGTGATAGTGATACCAATGAGAATTGCTTTTCTTTGGTGTGCAATTTCAGGTCTGCTGATACATGTCAACTTTTTTTTTTTCTATTTTATTACAAAAATTTCATAGTACAAAGCATAAAATCCATTAAGGCCAAATCAAATAAAAAAACAGTTATGTGGGGAAATATATAGTAGTGAAGTAATATGTAACAACTAGTTTCCAAAAGACATTGCCCTATTCATTTGTAAAGACCAAAATCTTAATATTGCATATGTGTAACACTATTATATCACATTCTGATTGTTGTTCCCTACTGCTTACAGGATACCCAAGTATTAGTAAAGTCCCAAAGGGAACAATGTAGCACATTCAATTGGTTTATTAAGATCGTTTTTTAAGAGGTGCTATTTACAAATGTTTAGTTAGGTTTTCAAAAAACAAAAGATTTGTAACAGCATCTTAGGGCTAGGAAAATGAAGGATAAAGACTCTAGACTGGGACCAGGCACTGTGGCTCGTGCCTGTAAGCTTCAGCCTATGAAGCGACCAGGGCTAGGGATTGCGGTTCGAATCCCGCCTGGGGTCCGTAGTGAGACCTAGTTTCAAAAATAAATAGCTGGGCATGGTGGTATGTGCCTGTAATCCCAGCTACCTGGGAAGCTGAGGCTGAGGATTACTTGAGTCTGTGGTAGCCGGAGCAACGAGAGCAAAAAAAAAAAAAAAAGACTCTAGACTGAATGGCTGAATGGCAAAAGAATAGGTAAAAAGCAGGAGAGGCTAGGTCTGTAGAGAGAAAACTCTACTAGAACCTCTGACAAAAGGATACTGTCAAGCCAAACTGACAGGTGTGGAAACAGAAATCCTTTATTTGATGCAATTTTCCTTCCTGCCTCTGATGTCCTCCTTATGTCTTCAACTGTACCTCAGATGGACTATAAGGACAAGTGATGGAACTGTCGATATATAATTGAGAAGCAGGTATCCAGTGATGAATCAATATAGAAAGGAATGCAGACTAGATTACAATGGAGACCGTTCACTAAACTGTATCTTACAAAGAATTTATCCAGCTACTTGCTAAAATGGAAAACAATTTTTGTTTTATGTAATTAATTTTGATTACTGCAATGTCTTACATCTCATTCTATACTGATGAAGAAATAATTTATAGAGAGTTCTCATAATATCTCGGTTCACAAATTGATCCCATAGATCCATAATCTGTCCTGGAGGGTAATCCGTACAATTCTATCCCGTTTCACAAAGAAACTAACTCTAAGGAGTCTCTGGGAGAAAATGTCATCTTGTTTTTTACACGCCTATTTATTCCCAATCACTCTTTAGTTTCCAGACATATCTAACTAGATAAGGAATGATATGATACTCCTGAGTTATCTTAGCTTGAAATGGCCCAGTACTCTTCTTTATTTTGGATGGTGATAAACTAGGCAAGTACATTGCTCTCTCTTGGAAAAAAAATCTGTATCAAGCACATCATCGCAGACCGGTCACGTTAAGTCTAGTGTTAAATGACACTGACCCAATACACTGGCTGTCTATGACATCTGGTGGTTACATCTATCTTAGCATTGCTTCCCAATCAATTGTATGATTAAGAAAATGACATTGAACACAATCACACATTTTGTATACATCATTACAATTTATTCCCACTACCAAGTAAAATCTGGGACCATCTTTTCCTAACTATACTGAAGAGAGTTACACACTGGTACATGTCTAGATTGGATGGAGACTATTTGATTTGCAATTTGTAACCTTAGTGCCTGCTGCATAAAAACAAAGTAAGAAGCTCAAGTTAGAACACCCCCTAAGCAGAGCACATATCATGTATTTAAAAAAAAAATACTGTTTGGGGCAGTGAATGAAACAAAATGGAACTTCAGGGATTGTCTGGACAAGACTAAAAGCAACAAGATAGAGTTCAAAAAACAATAAGCAATACACACGCATACACACAGGCACTCACACACACAGTTACACACAAGCCACTTCTATTTCTGACATTATTTTGAATCTCACCTGAATTATAGTATAAATAAATGCCTCTTCCTGACAATTTTTTTCCAAAAGAAACACCCACCTCACTGTCAGTTATGTCTGTTTCATTTCTCTGCATATATATAACTTTTAAACAATATTACTTTACCCCAATAAATGTCAAATTATGTGATTTTTGGTTTCTGTTAAAATATCAAAATTGGTTAAAACTTTTGTAGTAAAAAAATTCAGAATCCAATTGAATAGACATGTGCATATTGGATCCAGGGTGAATTCTTCACTTTACATGTTAATTTATTCAAATCTGTACATAACAGATCTTTGTCTACATGATATATTTCTATTATAATCAATTTGATTATGACTCAATGATTCTTTAGAAAAATATTATAACTTTGATCTCTATATGTCACTCAATATTATTTTCTTGTAATCATAGTGTGAATTTACTCTGCTCCAGTTAATGTTTGAAATAAGTAGTCAAATCTAAATAATATAAAAAAAAACTTTTGTAGTCTTATGTATTTCAGATATTAGTTTTCAGTTTGGTGTAATGCCTTCATAGTAATGTGCAGCATTAATAAAACAAAAAAACAAAACAAAAAACCAAAACAAAAAGAAACAAAAACCCTGGTTGTTTGAAACTGGAACTGGAGGAAATTATGTTCAGTAAAATAAATCAGAAAAAAAAAAAAAACAAAAAAAACACATATACCAGATTGTATCACATATATTTGGAATATAAAGAAACAAAAAAGGGTCAAAAAAAAAAAGCCAATAACCATGAAGAACAATGATTATAGAACTGATACTGTTTGGAAAGCAGTAACAATCAGCTTGGTAAAATAGCATATGATAAAATTATCATGGTCAGTATATATGTGAGGTTCATTTTAATTTTTTAGCACTACCTATGGTACCTCAGGAAAAAGGCAGAGAATGAGTTTATAAGAAAAGGAAGTTAATTTATATTTACCATTTCTATTTTCACCTGAATAATCCACTTCCATTTCTTCGAATATATTTTATAAAGATCATCAATGTTTTTGTCTACCTACCCATACCGCGCTATTAAAAACAAGTCAGTCTAATTCTCTTATTATTTCTTTGGCTTTATATTGCTTCAGATTGTTTATTCCTAATGGAACTTTCACAGAAAACATCAATGTATAAGACATCAAATGTGATGAAATTTAATCCTCTACAAATTGGGTGTTTTTCTCAAGTCAAATCTGTAAATGTTGCTTTATTAAGAAATTTAGTACAAATATGAAACTGTAGTGGGTTTCTACTTCTATTAAGTTCTCCATGTGGTCCCAAATTAAATGTGTTTTTGTCAGCTTTAACCATCTGAAATGCTGTCTGCAAGTAATTATTAATATTATGGAAAATTTTCAGTGAGTTTAATCACCAAATGCCTGGTAAAGTAAATACTTGTTTTTAAAATGAATAAATCAGAAATATAATACCTGACATTATTTTTTTTCTTAAATATGATGTTTCACTATTTCATAATAGTGTTATATAGGAAGCTATCTTATGGCAACTTAAAATTTTATAATTCAGAATAATATTTGCATTTTTCAAACTTCAAATATTTCAAGGTTTTAAAAATTATGACTTGTCAGTAATAGTTGACATCAGAAAACTTGTAAGATAAATATTGCATAGTGTACATTTATTTGCACTTTATAAGTAACTACGTATAGGTAGTTACTTAAATTACATAATGAGATTTAAGAAAGATAAAGCAAATATTTTCACAGTTTAGTCATTTTTTTCTTTTTCTCAGTGTAAGACATTCTAAGTTCAAATTAGGTCTTAGTATATCATTGATGGTGCTTTTTATCAAGAATCTAATATTGTTTATTTAATTTTAATTGTTCTTGTAAACACGAACTTATCTTTACCAAATACCAAAATATTAAAAATGAGTAAATGCTTCCTGGGAAAAGACATTATATATTTTTTAATTTCAAAAGTTACCTTGAAGTTAGATTGTTGCCATTAAATAATAACAACTGATAGTAATGTTTACATCTATTTATTTTTCAAAATAGAACATTAGTACATTTCTCTGTTTGGTTATTAGGTAAGAAAAGAGTTTTTGTTTTCAATTCAGTCTGTCTTAATTTTTTTGAATAACAAAAGTTATTTATATTTAAACCTATAAACCTTTTCTGTGGGGATATTATGATCCTGAATATAAATTAGGTCTTACACAATATAGATTATATCCTTAAAAGTTTAAATAATGCAGTAATTGATTAATGTGCCATGTGATAGTAATGAAAACACCTTTATGGATGGCTGTAATGAGGAAAAAAATTCTAGCAAGATGAGATAAATGCTATAATAGAGGTCTAGACAACCCAAAAAATAGGATCTTCTTACAAGTTTATTTGGTTCTCTTTGCTAAGAATTATAAACATAGAATCTTCATCACAGGTAGAAGAACAGCAGGAAGGAAGTGCCTGCACAGCTTCTCACAGACAAAGTTCAAGAAATCAGATAGCCAAGAAGTCTAATCAATGCATTGTGTAGAGCATAGTTTCCCAAGCCATGACAAGATAGAAAAAAGAACATCAGTCTGGAAAGGTACACAAAAAATAGATGACAGTGCAAATTCCTTCAAGATATTTTTTAAATTCACACTAGTTAGTTTTAATATATTTCTTCCACATAAAGTTTGGAATCAATATATTCAAATTTTCTGAAAAGTTGTGCTAGTGCTTTTAACTGAAATCCTATTAATATACAGGTCTGATGCATGAACAAAAGTCTTCAATGAAATTAAACAATACATGAGCATTGTGTATTGTGTTTAATTATTATTTTCTCTTATTTCATTAGGTTTTATAATTGGGTCTCTCTCCATATATATGTATATTATATATTATACACACATACACACACACACACACACACACACACACACACACACATATATATATATATATATACCATATATTAATTGTGCCATACATTCTTAGGCAATATTCTATAAATTGTACAGTTTAAATAAGCTTCTTTTTTTTCCGCTGCTAATCATACTTCTTTGAGGCAATTTTTATCTTGCTATAACATCTACAAATCTCTTCTTTTGAATTTGGTACAGACGTTCAGCTGAAAGACTGAACTCAATCAACTCAAACATGCTTTTCTCTCTTACTAAGGACTGCTACCCACACAAAAAAACTCTGCCATATTATTTTCATGTTTCAAGAGTCATTTTTCACAGGTTTTTCTCAGTTGATTTTCATGTTTTGATATCTGGAAGTTCTAATAGGGTGAAGAAGTAAGTGGTAAGTATACTTAGCAAACTCTCCCAGCTGGATTTCCAAATGACTCTGGTACTGATGCATAATATCTAAACTACTACTGCTATCTGGAGCTACTATTTTCTTGCTCAGTTACGTTAGGGCACATTTTGCACTGCTGTCCTCTAGCAACACTTTTTTTTTATATCCTTAATTTATGTCTTAACTTTTATATAAAGCTGTAGAATATATAAACTTCTTCAGAAAAAAAAAATCTAGAGTGGTGTAATCCTGGAAAATGAGGATAGGGAGGCAGGAATCCACATTTATTTGGCATCCTACCTAGTGTCTATCAATGTGTTTCTTGAGGAGGCTGAGTTCTAGAAAGACATGAAAACACTGACCTTGTCTTTATTAGAGCAAAACATCAGAGTAAGTTCAGTCTGCGTGAATGGGCAGATGAAAAAGTACAAAATACAGAAGGAGAAAGAGAGAAATCTAATCAGGAAGGGCATCCCAGAAACACTGATTTGGGTAATCTGTGCCTAATTATGCACTACCTCTTCCAGATCTGCCTCTAGGCTCCCCAAAGTAAACATATGCATATACTAAAGTACTAATGAGATAGTGAGCTTGCCTGTCTGGAGAGTACTTCAGATTTAACCCACTAGACATGGTAATGGGATCAAGCTTACCTTCTTAACAGGATGCATGTTCATTTTGTACTAATTAGTCCTTTAGATATCCACTAAACTTTAAAGGCTTCAGTAAAGATCTCAAATATGCATGTAAGTAGTGTTTTTTCTTTTTAAATTTGATTTCATCAAGAATCTCATGTCTAAAGATGCATTTGGCAAGACAAGGGCTTTGTTCTTGGACCTGCTTTCCAATTCTCATTCTCCTAATACTCTCTGACCTTGGGTAAGACATCATTGTTCTAATTGCAAAATGATGATAATTTTCTCCATGATGAGTTTTTGTATATGAGTCACAAGCACACATTTGACACCCAGTATGCTGCAGATTTTGCTTGATTTTCTAGCATGTTTAATTCATTCCAAAGCTTCCTATGCTTTCACAGTACATAACTCAATAAGATAAACAATATATGTGTATCTGGCCGGGCACGGTGGCTCGTGCTTGTAAGCTTCAGCCTATGAAGCGGCCGGGGCTTAGGGATCACGGTTCGAGTCCCGCCTGGGGCCCGTAGCAAGACCTAGTTCCAAAAAAAATAGCTGGACGTGGTGGTGCACGCCTGTCATCCCAGCTACCTGGGAAGCTGAGGCTGGGGATTGCTTGAGTCTGTGGTACCCCGGGCAACGAGAGCCTGCGGTTCCACAGGCAAAAATAGCAAGACCTAATCTCAAAAAAAAAAAAAACAAACAATATATGTGTATCTGGTAAAAAAGGTGCTTCCTAGAAATAGTTGCTTGGCTAACATTTTTTATTTCCACATGTACATAGAAAGACCCACATTAACCAGACATTGTAAAGTACATGTGTGGGTAGTAATTATGAGTACCCAGAGTTTATTTTGTTGAAAAGCTGTTTTTATGGCAGACCTAGTGTAGCAATTGCTCTAGCCCAATTATATAATCTATTTTACTGTTGTTTGCCTGCAGAAAACACAACCACTACTGTTCTTTATCATGTATATTCTGAAAATTCTCTCATATACTATATTTTGTCTTTTACCACAATGGCTCAGAAATCCTTATTTTAGGTTTCACTGGAGAGATCTCAATGCACTTCAATATAAATCAGTTTCATAAATATATCATTTACAATAGGTCTTGACATGATGAATCCTGTATCCTACCTCTGTTCATGGAAGTCAATAGCCAATGAGAAATTCAAGTCCAACACAAGTCAAGTGATTGGGGAAATAAAACAAGAATATAATGGTTGACCAGAGGAAAGACATTACTATGTAACTTTACATGAAAATAAGTCTTTCTAAATCCAGCATTTCAAATTGAAATTTTGGTAATAAATGCTAGAAGGGTATATGAACACAAATACGTAATCATTTCATTATAGTAGTATTATGAGAGTGGACAAGTATTGGTGAATACATTTTGATTTGGTTTTCAAAATACTTGCTTGTCATAAAATAAGATAAAGACTCTAGCCTATACTATGAACTAGTATTAGGCAAAGATTTTTTCTCAACTGTATCTGAAAACTTAAATATATGATACCTATTTACGATTTAATTTTAATAAATACGATTATTTGAAAAATAAACTCATTTAAGTTACTTTTTATGTTATGACGGAGAATGCAGATTTTACATAGTTACATAAGATAAAAACATATAATCAAATTTCTATTTCCTGTGACCCAATTTAGTTTATTCTCCCAGATTCCTCAAAAACACTATTCACTTTCTTTAGTATTTAGGGATATTCTGACACAAACTTTTTTTTTAAGTTCTACCTTCTGCTTCCTTGAAGTTCAGTTAGGTCCAATCTACTGGGTAAATTGAGGGCTGATCATTTGTATTAAAGCAAATTATTTGTAAAGTAAGGCAAAGTCCTAAATCAAGCCAGAACACAGCACATATGCTTATACACAGTGTATACATTCTCAGGCATTTTTTTTTCTGAGACTTTCTCAAGACATTCAAATCCACTGAAACAGATACTGCCTAGTTTTCAAAAAGGAAAATTACAAACTTGAAAACAACTTGATCATGTGTTTTCTTATAAACTGTCTCTCCTGTATGTCCTGTATTGAATAGGACCAGTCTTGACTCAACTGTCCATACCAATATATCTATCTGTTCCAACCACAAGCAAAACAAATTGCTTTATTTTGTATCCCTATACCTCCGCTGCTGAGTTTGCATCCTGACAGCTGCCAGTACCTATCACAGGCCTCTTTATCTCAAGTGATTTTCAAAATAATGTCAATTATAACTCAATAAAAGTGAAGAAAAGAGAGTAAGAGTCTTCTAACAAGCATCTCTACTTCGTAAATCCTCTCATGCAATCCTTTGTTAAGAGTGACATCCAGAGCACACTTTCCCTTAAATTGCACACTTGCTGCAGAACCACAGATAAAAACTACAGAGACAAAATTGTTTGACTTTCTGAGAATAAGTTCTTGTCAGATTTATATGTGACACCATGATTTCTTGCTTAATAAAAACTAAATAGCCATGAAAACATCAACATGCCTATTTATGTAAAATGAAATTTCTATTTTGTTTAAAAGATGTGATAGTGCATATTTCCTGAAGAAATAACAGATTACAGGTGTTACCACAGCATTCCAGTCATCAAGTTGTTATGCAAATTACAATGATGTAACCTAATATTATTTCAATAAAAAATTACATATGCACATTCATATACAGAAACGCCTTGACATAGCTAAGAAATTTTGGTGATCCTGACACTAAAAAAGCAGCCAAAATAAAAACAAATTATTTTAAAAACAAAAACCCAAACATAACAGATTGAAACTTACATAGGTTGTCTATTGAAGCAGTGTCAATAATAAACAAAATTTTTTGATATTTTGCACTGGTCATTTGAGAAAGCTCACGTCATCTTGAATGCTTACTACTTTATTATTTGTAAAAGTATAATTTAAAAAATCAGCACTTAGAATGACTATTGAGTTTTACTAACAACTGTGCAAGCTTTCTGATTTAATTTTCACATTAAAGCCTGATAACAATAATTATTTCCACGTAAAAGAGAACAAAAATAAAATTTGGAAAGGTGATGCCAGTTAAAGTTTCAGAGACAAATAGCATAAAAACAAGGACTCAAATAGAGGCCCTGCTAATTACAGTATAACCTATTAAGAACTACATTTACTAACAAACTAAAATTACTTTCTGTGTCCCTAATCATTAAGTAATAGTTTATTCTTAGACTCATATCATATGTCTTTAATGCTCCATTAGAAATATGGAAAGACAATTCTAAGAAATGTCTTTAACTGTGCACATTAAGAGAGTTCTTAAAAAGCCTATTAGGAATTTTGATTGAAATATTTAAAAAATGTAAATAGTCCTGAAATAAATATAGGAGCACAGATGTCCTTTTAATTAGTGTCTTAGCATCTTTTGGGTAGTTTTCCAGAAGTGAAATTGCTGGATTGAATGGTAACTCCACTGTCTTCCACACAGCTTTCCGTAGTAGCTGGACCATTCTGCATTCCCACCAGCAGTGTAAAGGTTTCCCTTTTTCTACACATCTATGACAGCACTTATTTTTGCCTGTTTTTGTTGTTGTTGTTTGATATTACTTACTGGTATGAGATGGTATCTACCTCATTGTTGTTTTGATAAGCATTTCCCTGATCAAGTGATACTGAACATTTTTTCATATACCTGTTGGCCATTTGTATTTCTCTTTTAGAAGTAATCATGCTAGTGGAAAGAAGCCAGTAAGAAACAGAAAAACTGGATTGTCTCATTTATATGTGGGATATAGGGGGAAAAAAACAAAAAGTCAAGAAAAACTGAAACTAACAAAGTCACAACAGAACTAAAGCATGCAGCAGGTGGGGTGAAGGATAGAGGGGGAAATTAGGGGAGAAAGGGTGATAGGAGAACCTTGGGGAATACAATGATATGAAAATAAATTAACAAATTAATAAATAAAGAAATACAAAAAAAACAAAATGAAAATTTAACAATGAAAACTCCTCAGTAACACTATGTTCTAAACTTTAAAAGATAACGATCAAATAACTGTTAGACTTCAATTCTACTTAGGCTCCTAAATTATAAATTGCAAAAATAAAACCAGACGAGTTGTATCTACACCATGTCAAGTATTTTTTTATATGTAGCTTTCTACAGGTAAAATAACTAAGCTCTATAAAGAGCAATTAGAAGGGATAATCCATACGATTCTGTCTATAACACATGAGCCAATTTCAACAAAATCATGAGGGCAGATTCCATATAGATGAGAGACTAGAACTAGCAAAATGGTGACAATTTGTATAGCTTAAGAGTTGACCCTTTTGCTGTGTCCCAGACATTTTGGAATGTTGTGTCTTCTTTATCATTTGTTTTTAAGTAGGTTTTAATTTCTTCTTTAATTTCTTCAATTACCCATTCTTTGCTTAATAGCATATTGTTCAGTCTCTATGTATAGGGCACTCTTCTTGCTTTCTTTTCATCGTTAATTTCTAGTTTGATGCCTTTATGATATGAGAAAAAAGTTGGCATCATTTTAATTTTTGTGTATTTATTCAAGTTTACCTTGTATCCTATTATGTGGTCAACTTTAGAGTAGGATCCATGTACATTGAAAAGAAGATGTATTCCTTTCCTTTGGGGTGCAGTGTCCTGCAGATATCTTTGAGGTCCCTTTAGTTTAGGTCTTCCTTTAATGCTTTTGTGTCCTTGTTTAGTTTCTGTTTTATTGATCTGTCCTTTGGTGAAATTGGGATGTTAAAGTCCCCTACTATGGATGTGTTTTTGCCAGTATTTGTTTTCAGTTCTGCTAGTAACTGTCTTATGAATCTTGGTGCTCCCTCATTTGGTGAATATATGTTAATTGTTATGCTTTTTTGGTATGTTGACCCCAGAAGCATTAGGTTGTGACCATCTTTATCCTTTGTCACTTTTTTTTTATTTTGAAATCTGCTTTGTCCATTATCAGAATGGCTATTCCTGCCTTTTTTGGGGGGCTGTTGGCTTGTAGAATTGTTTTCCATCCTTTTACCTTCAACCTAGGCTTATCTTTAGGGATTAGATGAATTTTCTGGAGGCAGCAGAATGTTGTGTTCTGTCCTTTTATCCAGTCTGCAACTCTGTGTCTTTAGATTGATGAGTTAGGATCATTGATACTTAGAGTTATTACTGATGTTTGAGATTCTAGCGTTGGTTTTCTGGTGGTCATTTTTAGTTCTGATTTGGTTTCTTGTTATGCTGGTTCTATTTACTCTTCTCAGGGCTTTGGTCTTGAAGCTTCTTGTAAGATTTCTTGGGGGGTGGGGGTTGGTGGTAACAAATTTCTGGAGACTTTGAGAAGGTTCTAATTTTCCTTTATAAAAGAAGGATGGAATTGTTTTTGTATTGGAGTTTTTTTTGAAGATGTAACTCTATTCTCTCCTTGTTTGAAGTGTCTCTTCAGAGAAATCTGAGGTCAGCTTAATGGGTTTTGCAGTTCTAAGAGGAAGGTTCTTAGCAAAACCAAGAAACTAGCCAAAACTATAACCTAATATATCAACTTGAAGAGTTAGAGAAGGAGCAACAACAACAAAAATCTAAAAAGCAGCAAAAGACAAGAAATAATAAAAATAAAAGAAGAAATAAATAATCTAGAAACTAAAGACTGTCCAGAAGATCAACAAAATCAAAAGCTGGTTCATTGAAAAAAAATAAGTAAAATAAAAATAGATAAAATAAAATAAATAAAACCACTGGCAAAGCTCACAAAGATGAGAGAGCACTCAAATAAGCAGGATCACAAATGAAAGAGGAGAAATTATGACATAGCACAAATTCAAAGGATAATCAAAGATTACTATGAACATATATATGCAAACAAATACAACAACCTGAATGAGATGGACAGACTCTTAGAAAGATACAATCATCTTAAACTGAATAAAGAAGAAATACAGAATTTTAAAAAAGCCAATCACAAGCAACAAAATTGAAGCAGTCATCAAAAATCTCCCAAAAAAACAAGAGCTCAGGACTAGATGGCTTCACAAACGAATTCCATGAGACATTCAAAGATGAAATAACACCCGCATTACTAAAACTTTTCTAAAAAATCGAGAAGGAAAACTACCAAACACATTGTATGAAGCATGCATCACACTCATATCTAAACTAAATACAGTACTAAGAAAGAAAATTATAGACCAATTTCATTAATGAACACAGATGCAGACATCTTAAAAAAAATCCTAGCAAATTGAATCCAATGATGCATAAAAAGTATTATTCACCATGACCAAGTGGGATTTATCTCAGGGGCACAGGGATGATTCCACATCTGGAAATCAATTAACATAATCCATCACATCAAAGAGAAAACAAAAAACTACATGATCATATCAATAGATGCAGAGAAAGCATTCAATAAAGTCCAACACCTGTTCATGATAAAAGCTCTTGAAAAACTGGTGATAAAAGGAACATACCTCAACATAATAAAAGCCATCTACAATAAACCTACAGCAAACATCATCTTAAATGGGGAAGAAAATAAAATCATTTCAATTAAGATCTGAAACCAGGCAAGGATGCCCACTCTCTCTACTACTTTTAATATCATATTAGAAGTACAATCTAGGGCAATAAGGAAAAAGAAAGACATAAAAGGGATGCAAATAGGAAAAGAAGAATTGTTGCTATCATTATATGCAGGATATGATTCTTTATGTAGAGAACCAAAAAAAAAAAAAAATCCAAATAAAAACTACTCAAAACAATAAACCAGTTCAGTAAGGTAGCTGATTACAAAATCAACAAACAGAAGTCAATAGCTCTCCTATTTGCCAAAAGTCAAGCTGAAGAAGAAGAAATTTTTAAAAAAAATAAAAACATCCCATTTGCCACTGCACCAAAAAAGATAAAATAACTGAGAATAAACCTAATAAAACACATGAAAGAACTATACAAAAAAGCTTTAAAACACTGTTCAAAGAGATAGAAGACATAAGAAAATGGAAAGGCATTCCCTGCTCATGGATTGGGAAAATTAACATCATCAAAATGGCCATCCTAGCGCAAAAGTAATCTACAGATTTAATGCAATCCCTATAAAAATCCAATGACATTTTTTAAAGAGATAGAACAAAAATTACAGAAATTTATATGAAATAACTAAAGACCTCAAATATCAAGAAATATCCTGACCAAAAAAAGAGAAAATGAAGGTATCACTATCCCAGACTTCAAATTATACTACAAAATAATAGCAATTAAAACAGCATGGTACTGGTACAAAAACAGACAATCCAGCCAATGGGACAAATGTGTGCCCTGAAATAAAACCATATATATATAATCTTTGGCAAAGGAATGAAAAACTTACAATGGAACAAGGACAGCCTCTTCAATAACAGGTGCTTGGAAAACTGAATCAAGACAAGCAAAAAAAAAAAAAAAAAGAACCAAAACACCTCCCTAATACCATGCACAAAAACCAACTCAAAATGCATAAAACACTTGGATGTAAGTCCTAAAACCATAAAAACCATAAAAGAAAACTTGGGCAAACCCTCCATGAATTACACTTCAGAAATCAATTTCTTGATATATTTATGGCTGGCAAAAGAAAAAAAAATGTAGGAACACATAAACAACCGAGACTACATCAAATTAAAAAGCTACTATACCGCAAAAGAGACAATAGACAAAAAAAAGAAAAGGAAAGAAAAAAGAAAAAGAAACCCAACTGAGTGGGAGAAAATTTTTGTCCTCCACGAAAGTAATAATGTATTGATAACAAATATCCATAGAAACCTACACAAATTAGCAAAAACGAAACAGGAATCCCAGTCAAAAAAATGGGGAGAACCAAAAAGACACTACTTCAAAGAGGAAATGCAAATGTCCAAAAGGCACACAAAAATCTGATGAACATCACTAACAATCAGAGAAATATAAATCAAAACCACAATGAGATACCACCTCACACCACTAAGAATGGCCCCATATCAAACAAATGGTCAACAACAAGTGTGGCGGGATGTGGAGAGAAAGGAACACTCTTATACTGCTGGTGGGAATGTAAACTGGTTCAGGCACTATAGAAAGCAGTGTGGAGGATCCTCAAACTAATGAAAACGGAACTACCATTTGATTCAGCAATCATTCTCCTGGGAATCTACCCAATGTGTGGACAAAGGGACACCTGTACTCAGATGTTTATGGCAGCACTATTTATAATTGCAAGGACATGGAAGAAACCCACATGTCCCAAAACTGATAAATGAATGAAAAAGATGTGGTATATATACACAATGGAATATTACTCATCAATTAAAAAATGGCAAATTGCATGAATTTATTCTAACTTGGATGTACCTAGAAGAAATCATTTTAGTAGAAACAAGTCAGAAAGGAAAAGACAGAATCAAATGATTTCACTAATATATGGGACATAAGAAAAACAAAAGACCAGGAGGAAAAGTGAAAACAAGCTAAAAAACAAATTGAAGTACACAACTTGGGGTGGGAGGTTGTGAAAAATTAAATTTTTTTATTAAAAATTAAATTTTAATTAAAAATTAAAATTTTAATTAAAAATCAAATTTTTAATTAAATTTTTTTTTATTTTAAAATTTAAAAGAAAAAAAGAGTTGACCCTGAAGAAAGAAGGAAGATGTTTTGCAGTGACTTATAGGCATAGGTATGTGATTGTGGTATCAAGACTTGATTGTTCCTGTAAGCAAATTACTGTTCCCTAATACCCAAATACATGGAGGAAAAAAAAGAGCAACAAAAAAGCATCCATGAGGCGAACCTAAGGAAGGAACTTGAGTACCACTTACAAAAATGATGCAAAAAATGTAAATAGACACCCCCAAACTTTGCATTGAGAGCAGCACAAAATAAGTTTGCAAATACTGGAGTCTAAAGTGAAAAACCACAAATGTACACAATGTAGGCAGGTACACATGAATAAATTTACACATGATTCATTGCAATCAAACTTTACATATGAATACTATCTTGCATGTTCATTTTAGCCTTACAATATAGCTTTGAAGTGGGTCAGGCAGAAATAACTACTGAAAACTAAACCACCATGTAAGTTTTAAGAAACCACCTAAAGGACAGAGGCAGCAGTAGAATAAAACTTTAAGTTCAGAGAAATTCCTGGTCAAGTGCTGATTTTACTCCAATATACCCCCAACCTCCTTGCCCTATTAATGACTACTGACACTTGAGAAAGTCACAGCTAGACTTGTGTCCTGCTCAAGCAAAGTAGTTAATGTTCTCTGCACAGTTTACAAAAGTCACTTCCATAATAAATGGTTTTCAGTTTTCTCCCTGGCCACATAAATGAATAAGGGTGATAATGACATTCTCATTATTTTAGGAACATATTTGCATTTGTAATGATACAGCTCCTACCAGGCACCAAAACCATAGAGACAACTGTCTGAATTAATTATATTTGTTTGGCTGATTAGATAAAAAATGCAAACATAAACTGCACATCAAACTACTTTAAGATTATTTAATCCTTCTCTTGAAAGGGAAATGGGTTCTGAAGTTGTTCTTCTTTTAAGTTCAAAATATACATCATTAAATCAAGCGGCTGAAACTGTTCTTTAAAAATTGCCTCCCCCCCTCCCCAATTCTTACACTTTTCTCAAGTGTCTGAAATAAGCATATCAATCTACATAATGTCAGGATTTATTTATTAATTTTCAGTTATTTCCTAGATTAGCCTGCTCAATTTTCATGAGCTAAGCCCCATGCCTCCATGGGAGTGACACCTTCAACAGTGTCCATTTAGCAGAGAGCAAGTTTGAAGTGGGGGGATAAGTACAGCTAAAATCATTCCCCTGAAGTTCTCAAAACACACAATTAACTTTTCAGATGTTTTCTGTCTGCACCCATTCTTTTAAGATTACCAATCATTTGTGGAACGAAACAATAACACTACTTTCCTCTCCGTATACACCCGTGGACAATGCATCTTTTGGTTTTCTAAATTGTGTAACAGAGGTCAAATGAAGCTGATACCTATTCAACAACACTTTGAACATTTTGTCTAAGTCATATTTTACCTACCAATAAAAAAGAATTCTGGAAATAAAGCAGTGGTCCTAATCCCTATCATCTCTCACTTATATTTTCTATTCCTTCACCCTGTCCTACTGAATTCTAAAGTACAAATCAGAATATCTTTCCTTCTTAAAAAATGTTCAATAACTCCTGTTACTTAAAAAATGAAGTACAAGCTTCTCAATATGGCTCCAGTTCATCTCCAAACTTCATCTATTTTCTTTCTCCCCATCCCTAGCATAAAAAAAAATATTCATAGCTTCTATATACTGACAATTTCTTATGTATCTACCTACTTTCTTTTATCAAGTATTAGACTGGATTTCAACACAACTTCCAATCTCCAGATATCCATGACAATATTACCATGTGTACATATTTCAATGCTAGGTGTTAAAGTGTATAATGGTCAATTTTTAAGGGTTTTAAATAATCAAACAGAATCTTCCAAGACTACAAAAGTCAGGGGAAGAGAGGTGATGTTGTAAATGTGTATCCCATTTGTGGATACCGTCTAGAAATATCTTTGATTACAAACTAGCAATTTAATTTTGAATAACCTTTCTAAGTAAAATTTCAAGACTCTGTCTGGGCTTCTATCTGGGCCTGAAGTCTGTACCATTTAACAAAACAAGAGTCAATAGCATCACTAGTGGCCAAGACAGATCATAAAAGACCACTGTAGAACTAGTTCAAAGATAAGAGACATAAGGAATAGGATAGAGTCAGAAACCAGGAAAGCCAATTATCTATTACTATAATGAGTAGCAAGATAGATACCATATCCTGAGGAGATGCATTATTCACTTAGACCTAGACCTTAGACTTAGACTCACTTAGATTCACTTAGACTTAGACTCTTAGACCTACTTAACAGAAAATGGTGATGTTGGGGGTACCATAGTTGGCAGATCTGGTAGCTGTATAATTAAAGTAAATCTTTACCCAAAAAGAGTCGAAGAATGTAAGGATAAAAAGGGAGAGGGCAGTTATTGGAATCAAATGCCACAATTCTTTGCCCAACTCCAATATTTCAGCTGGCTTTTGTACAGTTTTAACTCATTGATAGAGGCCAGATATATTAGAGGAAATAATCCTAAATAAGAGTATATGGTGGTGATTCTAGCATTTCTTCTTCAAAAGGATCTACTGCCATTTTCTAAGGTAATTGTACACTTAGGTAAGGGGAATATTTTGTCATTTTCAGGATGATTGAACACAGGAGTCAAGGGGATATTCATATCTGGATATCTGAAGCACCATCATGTCTCAGGTATAATTTGAGCATATCAGGATCAGGCAACAAATGGAATTCTCACCAACATCTGGTTATAGATATTCTAGTAGGTCTATGTATCCACTCAATGGACATTTCTCTGGTTATTGAGGGTATAATTAGAATAGATATACTTTGACAATGATACAGCTACCACACTGTTCTCTTGAGTGTGATGACAGATATCAAAGTGGGAAAGGCTAACTAGTCTCCAAAATAGTCTCCATTTCCTCCCCAATCAGGATGGAAGATCTAAAGCAATCTGACATTCTGGGCATGGACAGGAATTAGAACTACCTTTAAGAGCAGTATGGATGCATGAGAAATGGTTTCTTCATTATAATCACCAACCTGGCTTCTTCACATTAAGAAATGACATTAGACTAACACAAATTTAGCAAAGTAGTAGCCAAATTGCAACTGCTATGCCAGATGTGATTATTTTAATAAACCAGATTAATATGATTTCAGGTACAGGGTATGCAGCCACTACTGGACAAATACATTCTTTTATATCTTTATCAGAAAAATTGACCAGATACAGTTCAAATTTGCTAATAATAAACAGTGCACATTTACACTTGAGATATGTTAACAGTCCCAGCCTTTGTTATAATAAGATTCAAAGGGACAATAACACAAGAATCAATATATTGATCATATCATTTTAATCAGACCAGAGAGGAAGAAAAATTCAGCATTCTGGAGGCTGCAGTAAGGCATGTACTGCTGCGAGATATAAAACAGATATATACTCTCAATACATACTCTTGACTATATGGGATATGTAGGAGTTGGATATATCTTTTCCTTTATCCAGTGAGGATCTGATAATACCCTACAGGTTAGGCTCTGTTAACTTGTTTTTCCTTCAGGACAAATCTTACTTAGGCTTACAATCCTAGGGTAACAGGATTGTCCAACAACAGATAGTTTTCAAAAATTTCCTACAAAGGGCTAGCCATATACGTACGTACGTACATACATACATACATACATACATACATACATACATACATACGCACACATACTGCATCAATATCTACCCCAATGTTCTCCCATCACCTTACCACCTGTGCACCATCTTAGTCTTTTGTGCCCTACCCCACTCGTGTTTTCTCCCTCCCCCTGCCCCTTGCTCTCTGCTTTACTTCTGTTGGCAGTTTCAACTTTTTTAACCATTTGTTTGTTTGCTTTTTCTATTCCCCTCAAATAAGTGAGACCATCCCATACTTCTCTTTTTCTTTCTGGCTTATTTCTGTTAAGATAATTCCTTCTAGCTTCATCCATGTTGCTGCAAATGATGTAAGTTTGTCTTCTTTGATTGATGTATATATTCCATTGTGTCATACACCACATCTTTTTCAGTCATTCATCCATTTTGGGGCATTTGGGTTGTTCTCATATCTTGGCTATTGTAAATATTGCTGTAATAAACATGTGAGTAGAGGTGTCCTTATGAATGAGTGCTTGTGTCCTTTAGGAAGATTCCCAGTAGTGGGATTACTGGGTTGAATGGTAGTTCCACTTTCAGTTGTTGGAGGGTCCTTCACACAGCCTTCCACAATGGCTGGACCAGTTTGCACTCCCATCAGCAGTGTAAGAGAGTTCGTTTTTCTATACATCCACGTCAACACTTGCTATTGCCCCCCCCCCTTTATTTTAAAATATGGGCTATTCTTACTGGTGTAAGATGCTATTGTAGAGCACCTAATCATTAACTTTGTTGAAATTGAGATATGGTCTGGGATTAGAGTACTTATAGACTCATGAGTAGTGGTAAATAATTTTGTTAGAGGTCTGGGAGAAAAGGGAAGAGGAGAGAAGAGGATGAATATATGTGGATAATCGTAAAGTGAAACTTAAACATTATCACCCATTAGAAGAGTACACTACAGAAAAGGTCATAATCTGCATTACAATTTATTGTTGGAATGCATGTTCTACATATTTGGACAAACATAATAACATGCTTTCATCATTATGATGTCACAGAATACTATCACTGCCCTAAAAAGTTTGTGTTGTAACTATTCATCTCTCCACCTCTTCCAAAACATGAAAATGTTTTTACTATCTACATGACTGTCTTTTCATAATGTTATACTGTTGTATGTAGTTTTTTTTCAGAATGATTTTTCCCATTTATATTATGCTTTGAAGATACCTCCATGTTATTTCATGGCTTGATAATTCAAAACACAGAACTAAATAATATTCCATTGTCTGCATATATGAGTTTAAAATGTCAAATAATTAACATTCCTATCATTTCTGGCTCTCATGCTTGCTCTCTCACTTCAAGTTGTGTATTTTGGTGTTTTATGACTTGTAATTTTTTCTTGCTAGCTGGATATGATATAGCAGATAAAATAAATTGCAGTCAACAAGCTTTTAGTAACATTGTTATGAGGTTTGAGGGCGGAAAGCATTCTATATATATTATGATTAGATCCGAGGCTTTTAGTGAGACATTACCTATGGACTGTGTAAGTCACAAGTGTTTCTAAGATTTTTTTCCTCCAATTTAGGTAGGATAGGATGGCTACTGTACGCTGGAGTTGGATATTTATTTCCCTTCCCCTAGAGAGGCTCTGATAATACTCCATCAGGACAGACTCTGTTAACTTGTTTTTTTTCCCCTCAGGACAACCTTGTTTATAGAATAAAGTGTATTGAAATATTTCAAAGTGGTTCATCCACACACCCCATTTCAATCCTTTTCTGCCAGGTGCCCAAGGGGATTTTTTTCCTGATATTTTAGAGGGATTCTGATTGAGCTCCTAGAGGTAAATGAGTGTCACCCAATGAATGAGTCCCCTTGGATTTTATCTCTGACACTTGCCTGTACCAATCTGCCAGCAATTTGTCCATTAGAATTCAGGTACTCCAACTCCAATTTCCTTGGTGGTTTCTACTTGTGAGTGTCTTTTTCTTTCTTTCTTTCTTCTTGTTAATTTTTTTAAGGACAAAATAACCATTGTTTCAATAAGCTGAGATTCCCTGAATTCATGACAGCCCTTCTAATCTTTGGGAATGTGTTCTTCCTCTCTCTTACAGATGTAAGACAAATCTTTGATTTGCAGTCTGGTAAGCTTTTTACTTGTTTGGGTAGATGGGCACCTTCCTAAATTCTTTACATAATAGAACCACAAACCCCTCCTCTTATCTTGAAAGGAGGCAGCAATTCATTTTAAACTCATTTTAGCTATAGGTTTAGCTTCTCTCTGTTGAGGGCATCAGCCAATATTTCTGATGGCTCTACAGACTATCTGATACACTGACAGAGTCTTGCATATAACATCACATACGACCAGGGGATCTATTTTGCAGTCAAGATAGCAAGAGAAAGGGCAAATGACCAAGAGATCCATCAAATATTTCTCATACCACAGAGGTATGAGAAACTGCAAACCTGATAGACTGATGGGGTGCTTGATGAAGGGCTCATCTGAAGAGCCAGTTAAAGATCGACACTTTTGTAGGAGATCCCAAGTTTCACTTTAAAGCAATGACTGTTGTATGGCATTGTTCATGCCCCTTTCCCCCAACAGCAAGAATGCACAAATCTGACAACTGTGAGGTGAAAACAGGAACTGCCCGACTTACTATCACTTCCATGGATCTACTTGGGAAATGTGTCATTCTCATTCTCACAACCCTAGCTTTAGTAGTTTTAGATGTCTTTGACCCTAAAATGAGAGTCATTCAGGCAGGAGGCACAACAAAAACTTAAAGGATTCTAAGTTATTTGGACACTTTGGGATCTTTCTGTCAAGAAGTCAGCAGGAATAGCTAACGCTGAGCATCAGGAAGAAATAGTCCGCTGTGACAGAGTGGGCCAGGTAGTACTGTGTTTACATGCAGGTGACCCATTGCGGTATCTCCGAGTCTTCCTTATTAACTTATGATAGGGAACAAGAAAACCAGTCTGAGGTATGGAGCCCTTGGGAATGACGATCTTGGTCATGGCAGCAGGTAAGCCACTGTGGCTTGGGTAGGTAATAACTGGGGGTATGAAAAATTTAAAATGAAGTGTGGAGGAGGCAGTCAAGGATCATTTTTGTTCTTGAACTGAGCAAAAACAAGAAAATGGTTTTACCTAGTCACCCTTCTATTCTGAACATTCCTAGGAATGTAGGTTTCAAAGAAAACAGAATGAGTTTATGTCAGTGCTAGATTCTCTCAAAAGTGAATCCAAAGGGCGCAAGGGTGGATTGTGATGGTTTTCCCTTTGGCGCAGAAGGAGTCAGTATCCAGTTTCTGAGAGTGCTGGCAGCAAGACTGTGGGATATCCCCACTGGGAACCGAAGTTGCCTTATCTAAGTTAATATCACTTCCTAGAGCAGCTCCTATAAAAAATTAATCCAACATGGGGAGAAATATCTAGACCTCTTGCCCCAATTTGGGATGGCACTGAATGATCATTATAACACCAATGTTCTATATAAACTGTCTGAATATTCCATTGAAGTTGAGTAACACAGTAAAACCACATTTTGTACAATGCCACACCATTTTTCCCTCCAGATATTTTGGAATTACTGCATGGAAGCCTCTGACTCAGGGTCTTCTTTCTGGAGAATCCAACCTGCAATGGTCTCCTAACTGTCCTTGTCACATTTCCCTTTCCTAGATTTAATTTATCTTATATTCTGTAGTCATAGAATATTACAGTTGCAAGTAAATTCCATTATGTTTTTTTTTAATATTGAAACACCATGCATAATTTTCCAAATAATTTTAAATGCATTATAACTCCTTATGCTACTCTGAAGGAATGGTCTTTTTAAAGACTTGCTAACAGCATATTCTATTCACTGACTTGATCGTTAAACACATATACACTGACCTCTATCTAGTTCTAAGGATAGGACATATTATTTTTTCAGGCAAGAACTTTGCACATACTTTGGATTCTTTGTTTTGAGAAATATCTTATTTAGTTCCAGCTCAACACTCATGTGTCAATTTAAATATTGTTTCCTCAGTGAAATCATCACAGATTACCCTACCTAAAGTAGGTCTCCCAGAAATCTTTGGGATTTGATCTAATTTAATTTTATCATTAATTCTATCATTCATAAAAACTTTCACAGTTGCATATTTTCTAGTGTATTTGTTGACTTTTTTCTCTCATACTATACTGCAAGTTCCATGATAAAGCAAAACATATTATTGTAGTAACATATGTGTACTTACATTGTATCCCAGCACATGGTTCTTTTTAACTATTTTAAAATTTATATGTAAGACCAACACAGGATATATTTATATCTATCCCTTTTTCTAGAGGGATTTCTATTTGCCAGCACAGCTTTCCTTGATGAATTCCTATCAGATAGACATGATCATGTGGTCTATTTTAGGATTTGACCTAATCTCTTCACATAAATCATGGTGGGGGGCAGACATATTCCTTCCACTTCTATTGCTGCAAATTTTCCAAAGCTGTACCATACATACATTTTTTTCCCACCTACACAACAAAAGAGATCTAAGAATACAGATCTGATTGTCACAAGTCATCAGGAAACAAGCATTATCCTTGAATTGATTATATGGTTGTTTGAGACATGGAAGTCTGTCATTCAGTATGGCCACTACTCACTTTTTTATTTTGTAGTTCCTTTGATAGCACTAGCATGACAGTAAAATTCCTGATTGACTGCTGGCCACTGAAACCTCACTTGAAGTTCAAGTTGATAGGCGATAAAGGAGAGAGTTAATGTTGCCTATGAGTGTATGTAAGAGAGGAAAATGCATACTTATTTGTCTGTTTTGAAAACATCTGAGCATCTGCTTCATTGAAAACTAACATTGTATCTTGTTTAAAAAATGTATTTCTAGGGCTATGCATTTTTAAAAGAATTTTCTTTTTTTTTACATTGATTGCACATATATTTATGTGCATATATATATATATATGTATTATATCATCATTGACCCCAAGGTTCTCCTTGTCACACATGAACTCTCACCTTTATTCCTTGTGCCTATCTCTCCTCCAATTTTACCTCCCCCTTTTATTCCATGCTTCAGTTCTGCTGACAGCTTTAATTTTTTCTTGTCCGTTTGTTTGTTTCCCCTATATCCTCATACAAGTGAGATCATCCAGTATTTCTCTTTTTCTGTCTGACTGGTTTCTGCTAAGATGATTCCTTCTAGTTCCATCCATGTTGATGCGAATGATAGAAGTTTGTCTTTTTTGATTAATGAATAGTGTACATTGTGTACATAACCCAGCTTTCTAATCCATTCATCTGTTTTGGGACATTTTGGTGTTTCCATATTCTGGCTATTGTAAGTAGTGTTGCAATAAGCATCCAAGTACAGGTGTTCTTTTGTATTATTGCTTTGTTCTCATTTGGGTATATTCCCAATAAGAATTGCTGGGTGGAATGTTTTATATTCATTAGTTCTATATTAATTAGTTTTGAGTGTCCTCCATACCACTTTCTATATGGCTGGACTAGTTTGCATTTCCACCAGCAGTGTAAATGTAGATCAATGCATTTTCTTAGGTTTATAAAGAACAAACTCTCTGGGAGAGAGAGGGACACACACTGAATACCCTAAATAACCCTCACACATTGCTGTAGCATTCTGCTATAGGCAGAGACTAGGGTTGAGAACTGTTGCAGAACCTTGTGCTTAAGATGAAATGCGAAGATTGAGTTGAACAACTAGAACAGGTGCATCTTTTGAGGCAGAACTAATAGAAGACACAGAAGAGAAAAATAAAAAATGTAATAAAACTTGTGTACAATTGATGTACAAGGAGAAGTTTCTGGAATTGAAAAAAAAAAAAAAAACTGGATGGAATTTAAGCTCAGTAGGCCTATACATAGCCTAAGGAACAAAAGGCAAACTGTCACGTTGTTCCAAAGTCCAGTTCTCAACACACTATCTGACAAATAGGAAATGGTCAATAAATGAATAGATTGGAAGTGATTTTTTTAGTACAACCAGCAATAACCAGCCCACAATCCAAAAAGGTGCCTGAAGAGGGACTGTTGCTATTGCACCTGAAAAGAATCAGCCATATGGCTTTGAACAGCTTACTTTACAATGACTCTTTCTTTTATAAGATACTTGGTCTTTTGTGAGTGGAGCTACAGCTGTCTCTGAAAATGGCAACATCTGATCCTAGGGCCTAGAATATAAAGCACTTGAAAATGTCACTCATTCAAGGTTACCCTCTGGAGCTAAGAGCTCAGAAAAAATAATAATAGGAAGAGCTGGTGAAGAACAACCAAACAACTATTTTTATGAATATGAATAATAGGAATGGATGTTTTATTATGCCAGCTTTTTCACTCCCTTTAAGGAGAATTATAAATTTGCCATCATTTTGGAAAATACCTGGTCGGCGGAGTAACAATAGACATGTCAGGATTATTTCCTTCTAAAAGAAATATAACAAGGGGGTCTGCATGATATATGATTGCTGTATGGCTCCAATAAATAGCAGAACCAGGATAATTAAAGGTTATATTAGAGGTGATTTTATAGATGAAAATATGATTAGGGTCACAGTTTCATATCAGACAATCTAAGTTTAATTCCAACTCCACCTGTAAAATGGAGATTAAAACAGCATCTACTTCACTGAGTCACAGGTGAATCAGTAATGCATAGAAAGCTTAGATATAGAATGAAGAAAGATCCATACTATGTTTAAATTTCATTTAACTGGTTAGTATCCTGAATTTCATTCACTCAAACAATTAGGAGCAGTTGTATTCTTTAGGAATTGTATGCTAGAGGAAAAAGGCCAAATTATGTTCTCTTCTTTGGTGATATTCACACAGTTTTGTATCAAGCATGATTACAGAAAGTTATGGCAGAGTCATTTAAGCCATATGGGAGTCAGGGTAGTAAAGGAGATCCAGGAACAAATGTACAATTCTGCCAGAAAAATTTAGGAAGAAATTTCTAGGGCAGGATGTATAAGATCTGCAGTCTGTTAAATGAGTAGGAGTTTGTTTCATTTTAAGGATGAAAAAGAAATCCTAGCAAGAAAGAAAAGTTTACCATAAATGTTGTATGGCATATGCAGGCAACCATAAGTAACCAGGCAGGGATGTGAAACTGCGGTGTGTAAGAAGGAAGCAGAAAGTTCTGTAGAGTTGTCTATATTCTTTCTTTTGTGCCAGAGTGTAATCCTTACACTTGTTCTGTAGGGACATTACTGAGCAATTATTTTGGAATGCAAACTGTACCAGATAGATAGATAGGTAGATAGATAGATAGATAGATAGATTAGATTAGATAGATAGATAGATTAGATAGATAGATTAGATAGATAGATAGATAGATAGATAGATAGATAGATAGATAGATAGATAGATAGATAGATAGATAGATAGATAGATAGATAGATAGATAGATAGATAGATAGATAGATAGATAGATAGATAGATAGATAGATAGATAGATAGATAGATAGATAGATAGATAGATATAGTTGTTGCTGTTTTTTCTTTTTTGAGACTAGATCTCGCTATTTTTGCCCGTGGAACCGCAGGCTCTCGTCGCCCGGGGCACCACGGACTCAAACATTCCCCAGCCTCAGCTTCCCAGATAGCTGGGATTACAGACGCGCGCCATCACGCCCAGCTATTTTTTTAGAACTATGTCTCGCTACAGGCCCCAGGCGGGATTCAAACTACGATCCCTAGCCCCGGCAACTTCATAGGCTGAAGCTTACAGGCACGAGCCACCACGCCCGGCCTTGTACCTTATATTAAATGTTTCATAAGGATATGATTACAGGCTTCCAAAAATGTTACAGAAATAATTCAAAGATATTCTAGATATATATCCTTTCCCCATTTTTGCCAAATGATAACATTTTATATGCCCATAACCAATTAAGAATGTAAATGAATAATTATCATGCAATATTTTGAAAGGCGTAGCTTTCATACCTTTTAAATGTGTGCCTGCAATAATATATTTCAGTGTTAGTGTCTTTATAACTTGGAAGCAATAACTGCTGCGCATAACTACTATAAAACAAGTGACATATTATTTGGTTAAAAAAACATAATACATTTTTGGGATTACAAGACCCTTACAAACAACTTGTAGAGTATTATGCTTTGAAAAAAATTATTGTTTTTCTAAGAAATTAATTATAAGGAAATGTTTCCTTACTGCTTCAGTAAAATGTGTAAACAACAAACAATATGACAGGGAGGTAAAGCAAGTTAATGTCAGTGTGGAAGTACAATGGATTTATCAAAAAGTATCTACTCAAATCAGCTCATTGGAACTATTAGACTTCACTGATTTTGTGTTTGAAAAATATTTCGAGTAATTTTTCTGAACAGGGTTCCTTTTGCAGTATCATGACATAATAGGTACCCTGAGATATAGTTTCCAGTATTCCCTACCCTTCACCTTTCCCAACCTCTGAGGACTTGTGGGACGTAGCAAATCAAATAGAATATGACAAAAGCACTATGCTAACTTTCTGGGATTAAGTTTTCTAAAAAATGGCATCTGCTGAGCTAGAACTTGGTCTCTGATTTTTCGTGTAGGCTTGCTCTGGTGAAATAAGCTGCTGTTTTGTAAGCTGGTCCCATGCAAGGGGCTGAAGAAAGTTTCTGATTGAGATCTCATGAGGAACTGAGAGTCTCAGTTCAGAAACCTACAAGGCAGTTAATGCTACCAACATCACTTGTGTGAGTCTGGTAGATCCTTCCATATTTGAGCCTTCAGATGAAACGACTGATTGCTTCATGACAAAAGGCTATAGCACCTTCAGTTAAATTGTACCTGGATGCCTGACCTATAGAACTGATTAAGTTTTAAGTCACTGAATTTTATGGTATTTTTTTACATCATAATAGATATCTAATAAAAATAGTAAGCCCATTATATAAAGTTCTTATTTAATATAACTAGTTTATTATAGTCGAAAGTGAAATAAATGATAAATAAATATCAGATAAAGGTAAGTGCAAAGAGGAACACAGATCAGGGCACTGTGATGGTAACTTTAAACTTTGGTGGCTAGGGAGATGATATTTGAGTTGAACCTTGCATACCAAGAAGAGAATCGTGCAACTATTTACGAGAAACTTCTGAGAGACCAGTGTAGATATATCTGGGTACACATAAGAAAACTGAATATCAAAAATAAAGAGAATTTTTAAGTAGATAACACAGTCTAGTAAGGTAAAACTGACATGTCTTACCAATATTTAATAAGTCTATGCCCTCTTATTGTTCTAATTGCTTCAAAAATAAATATTTATAACAACAAACTCACATATAACCCAAAGTTTATAAAGAATTGTTAAAAGATCAAATTCAACAATATGTGTCCAAAAGGCAAAACATGGAAAACAGGAGAAATATGATGGAACTGAAGAACGCCTCTATTATTGTTTCGCTAGTTGTTAGAAGGCAGATTATAAGACTTCTTAGCCTCTCCTGCTGTGTTAGTAAGCTTCTTCAAAAATCATCTCTTTTCTGTATCTACTCCTGTATCTATACTACAATCCATATCCTTTTGGTTCTCTGGAGACTCTGACAAAGATATTGTTCACATGATGTTCAAAGTCTTAAAAGATCTATAACCCAAAATAGGAGGACAAGTGATACAATTACATTTATTTCTGTAAATTTGAAAAGTTGTTTTACTTCTAGTATAGAAATTAAATATAATTGTCAGTCTACATACTCAGATTATCATGAAAACTAAAAATGGTGGAACTTTGCAGGAGGAAGTTGAGTTGAAATAAACAGATACAGAGGGCTTCCTAGCCACCTACTTCTCCAACATGGTTCCAAAGAGAAACCTACAGAGATTGAGCTGCCCGAATACAATACTCTTAGATGCATTCTCCAAACAAAGAGCAAATCTATTTCTATCGCTTGTACAATGATGTATTCTCCAGGATTTCTGGACTGACCTCTTTGGAGAAATAAAGATTCTTATATTCTAAAGATTAGCTAAATTTTCCACTTGGCACATGATTTAGGAAGTAGTTATTTAGCACTATCCAAGCTGCCTAGGATGTGAAGGGTCACACTGGAGTCTTGCTAGCACATAGATCTTTATCCCAAGGGAACAACAGGAACCATTTTTGCCTTGAAAAATGCAAACAGAATACACTTTTATAAATCTTGGATTATAATACAATATTTCTAGGAGAGAGAATTCCTAATACACCAAGTCTTACTCCCCTTGTGTTATCTAGACAGATTATTTGCCCTTTTCTCTTTAGCAATCAGCATCTGTCACTATGGCTTTACCTCTTTCATGATGATTTTTCTTTTCTCTTTTTACCTACTCCATTGGTTACTTATCGGTGGTGATTGCGATGATATACCTTAAAGTTATCACTCCGGAAATTCTGACTTGTTAGTAGGAGTGTCCTTTGTGTTTATATGTGGAAGGAGGAGGGGGGCTATTCACTTTACAGATATTTGGGATTTAAGTTTCTCAATACACTTCCCATTTCCAACTAAAGTAGTCACATTAAAGGTTTCAGTTTATGACAAATATCCTTCTGTTCTGAATAAAACTGTCTTTTCCTAAGGAATTGTTTTTATCAACGTCTGTTAGCTAAGGAAGGGTTCAAATTCTCAAATTTTCCTAAAGACAATAGCAGTAGAAATTCCAAATTTCAAGTCCATTCTGAAAATTACAATGAATTTGAAGAAGCAGATCCTTTAGGGTGGATTTCATTTTTTTTTTTTTTTTTAATAAATGCTCCTGAGATTTGTATACTGGTTTCATACACTTTTAGAACTGGTAAATAATAGCAGATTAAGTGAGTTGGTTCCTTTCAACAACTTTTACATAGGGATAAAAAAGAAAATATCATTTGATCGGTGGCTTTAAGAAATGCTTACACTTCATTATTGTACTGTCCAGTCTTCTTTGCATTTATGAATATTCTAGGAGAAAAAGGACAAAAGTTTGACTTATAAAATGTTGATCCCTATTTACATTCAATTTGAGTAAGTTTCTATTTAAATAGGAAAAGTAGGCTTCCAATTTTAAAACATAATGAACAAGAAAAATGATAATAATGCTAAGTTTATTCTATTTGATGCTAAAGTGAAAACTATTGGAGGTTTTTTTTTTTTTTTTTGGTCATTTTAATCTCAGAGGGATTTATTATTATTTTTTCCATTGCAACAATCTCTGCCACCTGGTTAGAGATATGATCATTCAATGTCTACAAACAACTGATAACATTATTATGCATTTCTCTCCCCTTTCATTCTTTATAAGAATGACAAATATGCTTTTCTCAGATCCAACAGCTCAGGCTGGGCACCGATGGACTCATTACCATTCCTTTAGTAAGCAGAGGCCTCCTGAGAATCTAGCTTTTTCAAAACCAGATTTTTATATCTCCCAATGGATTTTACCAACAAAGGCCTCCTAGGTTTGTATCTCTTTCATTTTACCATCCCCTTTATGAAGCAAACAATAGAAACAAAATCCCGAGATTAGATTGGTGATACCAAAATGATTCTGACAGCCTGCAACAGTGCTGCCTAACTGAAACAGGATGCTTACATTATTTATGAACGTTAAATGTCACCAATTTCTCATTCATCAGATAATTTCAGGAGACAGAACCATATCTATGGGACTATAGGGAGTATGTGTACATGTGCAGTCCCTCCTCCACTCTGCCCAACCAGCCCAGGTATCTCACTGGTACTGTGTCAAATTCTCTTCCCTGGGAAGAAAACAGGTGTGCCTGATCATGTTTCAAGTTTCACTACAAGGTTCACATCAGGTCACTTGATAGGGATGGTCAAGTGTGTTCTAAACCAAATGGGACCTTCTGTAATATGAAATCATTAGAAAGTCAGCTGATTTTTTAAAAATTCTGTTTCTCATTGTTCCCTTTAGTAGTCAATTATCAAAGGGAAATTAGCAAAAGTTGAAAGAAAAAGACAGTATCTCTCTGGCTCCCTGATCCATTTACTGCTTTGGTGGCTGGGAAGGAGGGGAATGAACTTGACTCCTGTCCCTGAAATTATCCACTTGACAATAATATGAAAGCTAGCTATTCAGGACTATTTGATAATTACAAGGGGGGGCTGAGTCTTTTCAAAGTTCTAGTTAACAGTGATATATGAATTCATTTCATATCACACTGAGTTTTATACTCTTACCCATCCAAGTGGAGCACTAAGATACACTTCAAAACCAAACATCCTGAACAGAGATCTCTTGGGGGAAACTTTTTACTCTTAGCATCCAGAGTGCTCTCCTTAGCATCTATCTGAAATGGATTCTGCAGCTTATACTCTTTGGAATTCTAATTGTAGATCAGGAGTATGAAATCCAAAGTTGTTTTCCTAAGTCCAATGTCTTCATACTTTTGGAGAACAAAAAAGGGGTTAAAAACAAGGAATGTCTTTAGTCTTGCATTCATAGTTCAACTAGAAATTGTAACAGTGCAATTATTTCTTTACAGACTTCTGAGGGAGAAGTTTTGAAACACTACTGTGTTTCAAACATCACTATGAACCAAATGTATATATTGAAGATATTTGCCAGATGGAGATGCTACAGTTGGTGCTAACTTATGAAAATGAACAGATCACTTAAAAGTTGAATTCCGGTAGTAGAACTTCAGTTGACTTGAAAATTAGCAATTAAGTAACTAATTAATTGATTGATTATAAACTAGGATAGAATTAGATTTGATGCAAAGCCTGTAAAACATGCATTTAATATTCCTGCTACGCTACCTATATGTTCATACAGGTTCATTACAGACAACCTTCTGGGAGCTAGTTTTACTTTTATTTCTTGGAATGTTTGGCTTGTATTAGTCAGAATTCTCCAACAGGAAAATATTCTGAAGGAATAGGCTCACAGAATTATGGAATCCAGAAAGGTCCACGGCCTACTGATAGCAAAATGGAAATCCAAACAAACTATAATCTATCTTAATTTGAATACCTGAAAACCAGATAGTTGGAAGAATTATGTTCAGTCTGAAGGTATTTCTCAGGTACTGAGAGAATACAAGAGGCAGTAAATTGTCCCTTCCTCTGCTTTTTGTTCTGTTTGGTTGCCTTAATGGATTAGATGATTAGATATTGGGAAAGTGATCTACTGAGTTTATCAATTCAAATTCTAATCTTAACCAGAAACATTTAAACATGCTCAGAAATAATGTTTGAGCTGGGCACCCAGTGGGCCAATCAAATTGACATATAAAATTAACCATCCAGCTTTCACCACAGCCCCAATATCTCCTTTTCATCCCAGGCTCTATCCTAGGGAGACAGCATTAAACATTTCTGCTTATGTGACTAAAAAAGCCCTAGAAATCTTCAAATTATTTAGAGTGAGAAATACATGAGAACAGCCAATCAAACCTTGCTTTGCTAATACAAATCACCTAAAATAAAATGATATTTTATATGTTATGCTGCAAAATCTTTCTTACTTTATTGTGTCTTCCAAAGAATATTCTTACCACTGCTGTAATATCAATTACTATCATCACTATTTTCCTTCCAAAAAATAAAGACAAGAAAGAATAAGGTAAGAAAAGCATATCCTGTATAATTACAATTTGCTCTCTTCTTGTTCCTTTCCCTCTTGTCAAATCTTTTTTTTTCTTTTTCTTCTGTCATTTCTCGCCCATTTCTTTTTTCCCCCTTTAATGCTTTTCAATAAAATCTATTCCAACAATTATTTTTCACAGACTAGTTGTCAGTCATCAGTTAACACTATTCAACACATACCAGTATGGGTATGATATGTGCTAGATTTGTTCACAGAACTAGAGATAAATGAATGAAAACAAACAAAATTTCTGCCATTATGGATTCTGCATGCTTAAGATCATAAAAAATAACTCAAACAAAAATAATACAGTTATAAATATAATAAATGATGATTCATGATTTGAAGTGAAAACAAGACCCTGCAATGGGTGTTTTGAGTACCAAATACAACTATGTATGTGTGTGTGTAAGTGGGTTCAGGTATTACTGGATGGTGGTTAGGAGCTATTTTAACAACAGACATGCAGAGAAATACTCATTAAAATGTAACAATTCAGTAGAGACCATATGGAGATGAGGAAATGAACTTTGGTGACATTTGCGAAAGGAATATTCAAGGCAGAGACAATATAATCAAAAGCTCTGATTTGGAAAACATACTCAGTTGGCAACTGGAGAGTTATTGCTGCCAATTATGAAAACTGACTGAGAAATGAGTATTATCTTTTTTTCATGGATTTAGAGATCATGAGAAGCTCCCCTTGAGCAAAATAAATTAGAAATTACTAGTAGATAGTCTACTAATCATGAAAGTAGGCAGCTATCAATACAAGCCTTAGACATCAGGTACGAACAAAGACTAACTTGAAAAGTATAAATTTGAGAGTCATCAGCATACAAGTGATATTTAAAGATATGATATTAGAGTACATCATCAAGAGAACAAAAGAGACAGAAACAAAATCTGGGAACTTAGTCCTAGGACCTATAACATTTAGAGACTTAGAGGTAAAAGGGAAGAAAAAATCAGCAAAGTAGTATAATAATAATTAATCATAGGCTAATTAGGACAGGTCTAATCACGGTTATTAAGATAGACTCTAGATGTTACTGTGAACATATTCTGTAGATGTGGTTAGCATTTACACTCCACTGACTTTAAATAAAGATGATTATCCTTGAAAGTACGGATGAGCCTCCTTCAAACATCTGAAGTTTTTCCAAGGAAGAAGGAATTTTGCTTTAGACTACAGGATTAACTACTGTCTGAATTTCCAACTAGCTGGCTTCCTGTTTATATTTTAGACTAAGTGGTCATCTACTACACCCTACTAGTCACATAAGCCAAATCATTAAAAAAAAATCTGTCTCTATCTTTCTTTCAATAGCACACTAAAAGAATAATATACCAAGATCTTCCAGGGATGCAAAGAAACTTTTACACATACAAATATATCTATGCAATGTACTACAGTAGCAGAATGAATGGGAAAAGCACATGATCATCTCAGCAGTCACAGAAAATTATTTTGACCAAATTCAACATCTTTGCAATAAAAACTCTGAAAATATTGGTTAGAAAAAGTTTTCTCAATACCACAAAGATAATATATGAAAAGCACACAATTAATATTAGACTCAATGGTAAGAAACTGAAAGATATTCTCTAATTTCTGGAAAAAGGTAAGAAACACCCATTATTATCATTCTGACTCAACATAGTACTGTAAATGTCCTGTTTAATAATTATATAGTTAATAAAAATTATAAAACTCTTGAGGTAGATAACAGCATTATGCCTTTTTACAAACAAGTAAAGAATATCTCATAATTTAATTAACTTTTAGCACATTTTTCCAGTAGATGTTAGCAGCAGGATTCACTACCAGGTTACTGTGACTCTTGCATGTGTAATATCACTTCCTATCAAATAAGAAAGAATTTTTTTAAAGTCATGATGTTTCACAATACAGTAGCCTCCCCTCATGGGATGATAATATTTCTGTGGTTTCAGTTACTCTGGTCAACCATGGTTCAAAAATATTACATGCAAAAAGATATTTTGAAGGAAGAGGAAACCTACATTCATGTAACTTTTACTACAGTGTGTTACTATAATTGTTCTACTTTATTATTGATGTTGCATCTTTTACGATGACTAATTTATAAAATCAAATCTGCCATAATAAGCAAATACACGAGAAAAAACAGTATATATA
>PVHY01012390.1:0-44713 GCA_004024945.1 Uropsilus gracilis | reverse complement strand
GGGGAGAGGGAGGAGAGGGGGAGAGGGGGGAGAGGGGGAGAGAGGGGGGAGAGTACCTCAAGGACCAGGAAATTTTTCTCTATAAATTTTCTCATTTTCTTGCTGCCTCCAACCTTGACTCAATTCTAAGAGGGTGAGTGGAGATTTTTGTAGTGATAAAGACTAACCCAGTACATCAGAAGATGCAGAGCAGGGAAGAACAATATCTTGGTTCCTTGGGGAGCTGCACTGGCTCTTCCATTTATTGATCTCCTAATTTGTAAAAATAAACTTACTTCAGATTTTATTAGGGCACTACAGTCAGCTTTTTGATACATGCTGTTGAATATTTTCCTTAAATAAGATATTCCCACAACTGGCCCTCAGCACCCCCAAAGTCCCTCCCCAGAGAAACAATAACTAGCTGTTAATATTGTAGTCTTCCAAAGACATTCTATGCATTTGATTTCATTTTAAAAAGTAGATTAGAATGTTATTTTCTTGAATCTTGTGAAGCACTTTGAGGACACTGGATAACCAAAAATGCTAATAATATTTAAATATCATTTATAGTCTCTATGTAATTAAAAATGGAGAGTATATCAAGCGATTTTATCATGATTTGGAAGGTTACCAATTTTTTAAAATTTTACTTAAATATACATTTCACACCCTGAGGTTTACCCACCTCCTTCCCACCCTGACCATTCCCACACTCTTCTGTGCCCCCCCCCCCCCCCCCCCAGCTGTGTACTTCGGTTTGGTTGTTAGCTTGTCTTGACTTTTTCTTCTGACTTTTTGCTTATTTTTCCTATATCCCAAATATTAGTGAAACCATTTGATTTCTGTTATTTTTCTTTCTAACTTGTTTCTGCAAATGTGATTTCTGCTACTGTATTCATGTTAACATAAAATCATCAAATTTGTCATTTTTAATTGATGAGTAATATTCCATTTTGTATATATGCCACATATTTTTCATCCAGTCATCTCTCTTGGACATTTGGGTTGTTTCCATGTCCTTGAAATTATAAATAGTGCTGCACTAAACATCTGAGTACAGGTTTCCCTTTTTACCCACATTGAGATCTCCTTTGGGTAGATTCTCAGAAGAGTGATTGCTGGGTCAAATGGTAGTTCCATTTTCATTGGTTTGACGGTCCTCCACAGAGCTTTCCAAAGTGGCTGAACCAGTTTACATTCCCACCAGCAGTGTAAGAGTGTTCCTTTCTCTCCACATCCATGCCAGCACTTGTTGTTGCCTGTTTTGGGGATGTGGGCCATTCTTACTGGTGTAAAGTGGTATCTCATTGTGGTTTTGATTTGCAATTCCCTGATTACTAGTAATGTTGAGCATTTTTTCATGTACCTGTTCACCATTTGTATTTCCTCTTTGGAGAAGTATCATTTCAGTGCTCCCCAATTTTTAAGTGGGTTTTTTCTTTGTTTCTGTTAAATTGTGTAAGCTCTTTGTGTATCTTTCTTATCAGACCCTTATCACTTGTATGGAGGGCAAAACGTTTTTCCCACTCAGTTGAGTTTTTGTTTTCTCTGTTGTTTCCTTGGCTGTACAGAAGCATTTTAGTTTGATGTAGTCCCAACTGTTTGTTTTCCTTCATTGTTTTTACAGCTATAGATGTGTCCAGAAATGAATTTCTGAATTGTAACTCATGGAGGGTTTTGCCCAAGTTTTCCTCTAAGTATATTATGGTTTCTGGTCTTACATCCAAAGTGACCAATTTTTTTAAGCTAAAAAGTTGTCCCATGGAACAATTGCAAAAATTAGGTCAAAACCGAGAAAACTATTTTCAAGACCATAATCTTAGGGGGAAAAATCTAGCGATAAGAACTCAAGGAAAATATATGAACTTTATAATATAAATGACTTTAAAACATTCTTCTACCAAAGACTTTTGCCACTGACTATATAAAATGTAGCCTGTATCAGACTAACCTTCCTATAGAGGCAAACTATTGCCACTAGATAAATTATTGAAAGCATCCAAGAGTAAGACAGAATGAGAGGAAACAAGATCCTGGAAAGAAGGAAAATGAAATCAGAGTGGACATTTGTTAACAACCCAAATGTCCCAAGACAGATGACTGGATGAAAAAGATGGGGTATATATACACAGTGGAATATTACTCATCAACTAAAAATGACAAATTCAATGATTTTATGATAACATGGATATACTTAGAAGAAATCACATTAGCAGAACCAAGACAGAAACCAGGTGGTTTCACTAATATATAGGACATAGGAAAAACTAACAAAAAGCTAGGAGGAAAAGTCAAAACAAGCTAATAACCAAACTGAAGCACATGACTTAGGGGGAAGGGATGGGAGAGGGAAGAAACAGTCAGGGAGGGAATGTGCTGGGTGAACCCCGGGGATTACAAAGATGTGAAATTTATATGTAAATAAATTATTTTTAAAAAGAAAAACATTTTTCCTCTAGAGACCTGTTTTTCTCATTGAATCTGGTGGCCTAACCAAATGCAATGGGCCAGAGCCTGCTACATCTGCCTCATTAGTACAGAGGGGTGAGAACTCTGGCACCCAGAGCTAAAAGGACAGTCAATACTTCAGCTACCAAGACCCTCTCATTTGAGAATTTCCAATAAGTCAACATCTGAACTCAATTTTTCCTTGAGAAATTGAGTAAGAGGCAAAAAGTAAAATAGAAAAAAAAAAGAAAAAAGAAAAAGCAGCTGTTAAGAGACTCCAATGACAAGTAGCAACTTGGGCAGCCTCAGTACCCAAATGCTGTGCTAGGGAGATAAATATTGAAGTAAGGACCCGCCAAGATGGAGGCTGCTGAAGGGTGTGCCCTATTAATAAGGCACACAAATATAAATTAAATTTTCCAAGGCTTAAAACACAGCCTCGAGTCGTATCAATATATGATGAGACTGAGATGATGCTTTATTCTAATTGTATGCCAGAAGAAAATTGAATTCATTTAGTATCTGGCATTTCATTCAAAATTTTAACTCATTTCAGGAATAAGACCAAAGTGACCAAAAGCCAAGAGAAAAATATTATATATAAATGAAGCAGATAAAACCACTATCTGTTTTAGCAGACACAAACTTAAAAATAATTATGATTAATACAGCCAATAAAATAAAGGAAAATGTGGAAAATTTCACTAGATAATGGGATAAACATATAAATAAATCAAATAGCATTTCAAGAACTGAAAAATACCATGACCAAAATGAAGAAATAGATGGAATTAACAAAATAAACCATCTAGAAGACAGTATAAATAAACTATAAGTATTTCAGATGGAAGTACAGTAAAGAAAAATTATGTAAATATAGAAAAGAATATGTGGCATAAGGGACATGGTTTTAAAAATAGCTAATATTAATGCAATTTGAGGAGAAAAAGAGGAAATGGGCACAATGATTAGGAAGCTGCTAAAATAAAAAACAAAGCAAAAATCTTAAAAACAGGAAACTGAAAAGGACAAATTTAATTGACCACCCAAATGGTCAACTGAATAGTGGTGGCAGGTAACCAGACCATTGGCAGTGGAAGTGACAGAATATATACACTTATCAAGGTGTGAAGATTCTCTTTGAAATTTACATCATATTTTAAACCTATGGTAATGCGATTAAAAAAAAACAAAACATTGCTTTCACACATAAAGATTGACAGCTGCTTTCAAGAGACAAGAGAGGCTAGATGTTAATAAAACAATCAACTTTAAAATCTCAAATAACAGCCTATGTAAAATCAAACTGTCCTATATCAGCAATATATTAATTGTAAATAGACTTGGCACTTACCAAAAAAGTCACATTGGATAAAAACCAGAATGCTATTATATATTGCTTACAATGAAGGCTCATTCAATATTAAAATATATAGTTTGAAAGTAATGGGATGACAAAAGATTGTAAATGTATACACTGAGAAAGCACCTGGAGAAACCAAACTCATATCAAAACGTAGATGTTAAAAATATATATATATATATATATATATATATATATATATATTACTGAAGATAGTAATATGATAAAAAGGTTAATTCAACAGGAGCTATTAAAGCACCTCATTTATGTTGAAACAATGATTTAATAAATACAAAGCAAATCTTACCAAATAAAAATTTTCCAATGGCAGCACAATAATTTAAGCCATCTCTTCATGTAGCCAATAAAATATGCAGAGAAAAACATAAGCGTATATTACAAAATTCCTAATTGGCATACTTAGAATACTTTCCTTAGCTTGTTTCATAAACTAAGAAATGAAGCTCAGAGAGATTATAAGCAGTTATTCCAGTTATATAAGATTAGCATCTGAGTCTAGTTGCAAAACTAAATATTACTCTGAAGCCCATGCTGTATTTTTTTCTATAAATCAAATTATGATAGTTTTGAAAGTGATTTTTGTGTTTTTCACTCTATCAGCCTTTCCTGATGCATCATACTTTTGAATAATTTGTGTATGAAGAGATGCTCTAGGAAGAAAAAAAAAAAAAAGCAAAGCCATGGTCCATTAAGAGGGATCTTATGCTCTGGTTGTACTTCAGCATTGTAAATTAACCCTGAAAACCCTTCTGTTATGGGATCTCTTCAACTTCAGTTTTTTCCAAGTTTGTTTGGACTCTGATTTAAACCCCCCCCCTCTCCCTCTCTCCCTCTCTTCCTTTCTCCCTTTCTCCCTCTCTCCCTCTCTCTCTTAGTGGTATAAATCTAATAAGTAAATATTGTATCATGCAAAGGATAAGGTCTATCTTTTCCTTGAATTGATCTGGATATATTAAAAACTTTATATTAACAAGTATCATTATACTTTTATTAATTTTTTTGGTAACCTCTTCGTAGAGAAGCTCTGTTACTTCAGAGAAATGCTTTCCAAATTTTTCTTTTGAATATTTTCATTATACTATGTTGGGGTAAAATAGGATGGTGGAGAGTGTGGAAGGGGATAATACTGAAAACAAACTAAAAGCAGAACCAAAGCATACAGCAAGGGAGGGGTCAGATAAAATTGGGGGAGGGATGAACACAAGAGATTAAGATGATGACTCACGGGTGATAAGGAGGTGGGAGAATCTGGAGGGTACACAATGTTTTAAAAAGTATATAATGTGCAATCGATTAAAAATAAAAATTTAAAAACATTAAAAGTAGGGGGCAGAGAGAGAGAATACCACTGACTATAAAAGTTGCTTAGGCAGATGCTGGTGGCTACATGACTTCACTAAGAGACCTAATGACTGATTAGCAAGGTAGGGATTTAAAAAGCCCAGTATCATCTTACACTAATAGATCGCAATGAATATAAGCCAAGACTGTCACTTTTAAGCTGCCTGTTACAACTCTTCTGCCTATCTCTATCCACCCCTTTCACTGTAACTATGCACAATTTTTACCTTTTCTGCAAAAATACCTCTGAATAATAGAGGTAATGTAAAGATGTTTCTGTATACATGCTACCTTTACCTGTGGACCAAGCACCCCTATCTGAGACCCCTTTTAAATGGCTTGTTTCACAGAAGACTTTCTTGTAAAATCTTGATCATGTGTCAGAGTATTTTATATTTGGGGTCAACTTACTGCTTATTTACCAGTAAGCTTTAATCTGTAAATTGAAATATCACCAGTAACCCCTAACTTCCAATGATAATCATGAGAAAATATGGCATTTCCTTAATGAGTTAACTTTACATTTGATATAAATGCAGACTTAAAAGTTGATCTAGATGAAACATTTCTAGACAAAAGAAAAAGTTCATACCTAAAGTCAAAAAAGGCAGTCTTCCCTCAAACACATTAATAAAAATTATCAGTCAGAAAAAGTCAAATCCAGAAAATAGCTTCAAATGCATTACAATCCGCACAAAAATCATCACCAGAATCATTCAAATTGACTCCTACTTTTCAACTCATAAGACAAAATAATTATTAGTGATGAATAGTCTGAGTCACCTGTTCTCCTAAATTAAACACAATGGCCTACTTAAGGTACATACACGCACATGCACACATATGCACACACATGCACAGTTAGACAGCTCTGAAATTTTAACCCACCATTGATAGCAGGAGTAAGGAGGAGAACATATGATTGACTGCCTTGAAAATTAAATGAACCATATCATGAGTTTTGATAATGAAACCCCTCTGCAGTTGATCCTTTCAGTTTAATTATGTGTACTTTCTCAATAAATGCTCACTTATGCACTTCTGAGGAACAAGCATCACTCAATCAAATTATAGGGCTTCTATACTGAACTTTTTAGGTATCTGTATTAAATCAAACCTACTCAGTGGCATGTAGAAACAGTTATATGCCAAGCCCCCATTTATTCGTTGGGGGGGGGGAATGGAAAGAGAAAGAAGATATGGGGTAGCACACAAGGACTCATAACTACTAAGATAAAGTGAGCTCATCTTAATTGGAATTGAGGTCATATTGGGAGATATTTCAAGGGGATTTGAAAATATGAAAGGAAACCTTTACTTTTTGAAACCTTTTGTGTTTCATGACGACTGTCAAACATGTTTCACAAAAATGTCCGTGGGCTTTCAAAGTATGAGTTGGCACAAGTATTTAGTATGTCTTGTAATCACAATTGCAGAGGAATACTTGGTTCTCTCTTTTTTTTTTTTAAGAGATTATGGCAAAAGGCATTTACAGGTGAATGATCTGCATCATGAATAAACGTAACTGTTCACCAGACAGGTTTTTAATTATGAATCTTTAAATGTTTGGGAGGACTGCATTTTACTTGAATCCCTTTCACACAATGTCAAATTGTGAAAATACGACTTTTGTGTTTTATAGTTAGATGTTGCTAAATAATCCAAATGACAAATTCTGTCCTTTAAAGTGCATAAAATAGTACAAGTTTGCATGTTGTATTTTCCATTGCCTTTAAAATCATTTATGCAGTAAAGATGGCAGTGTCTAGCTATTAAAAAATATATTCTTTCTGCAGTACAGAACACTTTAACAAAGTAATGCTGGATATGTTTCAAGTCAGTAACTCTAATGGCATTCTTCAATTTCTCATATTACCAAGCCCTCAGAACAAAAGTGCACTATCAATAGGGTGCAGATTTTCTCGCTAACTCATTTTGATTTCCATTGAAACCTAGAGTTCATACTTACGTGGACTCTCTAAAAAGTCTTCAAGTTTTTTAAGAATTTTAAATACTGAATGTGAAGACTAAAGCTAAAAGTTATTTATTTGGGAAGTGAATTATCCTAATCTCTTGCAGCCATTTCCACACTATAAAAAGGTGGGGAAAAAAATTAGTAACAGGAGGGACACATAACCAGTAACAAAACTGAAGTCCACTTTGAAGGAGCTCATTTTAGATGTTTAAATGAGGATTTAATGGTAAAATACAGAAGTGCCCCAAACTAGGTATCCAGAGTGTAGTTTTAAAAATGTAATAAAATTGGTTTATATAAGTGACTTAGGAATGTGTAATACCAAAGTCTTCACAGTTCAAGCCTATAATGATAATATACGTGTCTAATAAAAAAATTAAATGCATTCCTCAAGTCCCTCAATATATACTAATACACTCAATTATGAATGTGGAGAGTGGTCCCTCAAATGTTTGCTTGTACCACAACACCTTGGAAGAATTGTCATAATACAAACCACTGAATTTCAACAACAGTGCTTCTGGACACAGGTTGGACTCAAGAATTTGCATTTGTAACTAGTGCCCAAGTGTATTTGTCTGGGTAGGTTGCCTTAACAAAATGCCTCTGGTTAGGTGGCTCAAACAATAGAAATTTAATTCTCACAATTTTCTATTGACTGCAGACAGGTAAGTTTCATTTTGAGGCCATTTCTCTTGGCTAATAGGCACTCACCATCTCGCTGTGTGCTCACAGGATTAGTTTGTGCGTAAATGAGCAGGGGGAAGTTGGGGGGATGGAAGAGGTATTTCATATCTCCTCCTCTTCTTATAAGGACACCAGTAATATCATATTAGGGATCTAGCCCAACAGCCTTATTTAACCTTAATTTGAAGTTTAAAGACCTTATCCCCAAATACAGTTCACATTGAGGGCTCCGTATATAAATGTGGGGGAACACATTTCATTACTTAACACCATCTGATGTTGTTGCCATGGTTTCAGAAACCATATTTTGAGAACTAGAATGTTAGGTACTGTGATGAGTATAAAAGTATACTTACAAAGGCTATTGCCCTCAGTAGCTTTCCACTATTTGGGAGAAGACAAGTCTAATTATCATAAAATATTTAAAAAGCAAAATAATATCATATAAATTTTTCATTTGTATGTGTGTGGAAAATTATGTTATGGGTATAAGTAATTAAAATTAACAAAATCAAAATCACAGTGTTCGTAATTGGAAAAAGCAAATAAGGTCTCACCTAGATGCTTAGAAGTCAAGGGGCATCAGAACACAAAAGGGAAAAACTGAAAGAATAGAAATCTGGAGACCTATAAAAAGAACACAGTTCTTGAGGATCTAACAAAGATTTTAGATTAACAGTTAAAATAAACTCAATGAGCACTTCAAACACTGAAGTGCAGGATCTTAGAAAAAACACAGAAACAGAGTTCCTTACTAAGGAGACTGAAGATATTTTTTAAACTAATCAACAAAGAGACAGTGAATGAAGGCAACATGGAGAGCATGCTAAATGAACCTACACTGACAAAAGAGAGTTATGGAAATTGTAGATGAAAATATACAAAATGACTACATTGGAGGAAAAGAGATAAATAGTATCAGGAAAAATGAATAAACTGTGTAAGAAACAACAAAATCCATTTGAAGAGGAAATGGTAGAATGGGCATTCCAAAAGGTGAAGAGAGGATGGAACAGATCAAATCTAAAAAAAAAAAAAAAAAAAAAGCTGAGAATGCCCCACATCTAAGGAAATAATTGAACATAGATGCCCAAGAATAGAAAGAACATCCAAATTTCTAAGTGCAAAATGACATTCACCAACACACAGCAGTGTTAGTTTATGAAAAGTCAATTATTATAATTGATGAAAGACCACTAGGGATAAAAGGAATGTAGCATGCAAAGACACCTTGATCAGATTTTTCAGCAGACACATTCAAGTCTAAAGCACAGTGAAATGATTTATATCAAGTCAAAAAGACAAAAAATGCCAGTCATGAATATGCTATCGTGCAAACTCATCATTCAACTATGAAGGGAAATAAGGCTTTTCCAAAGAGACAAAAGCTACTGGAACTAACCACCAGCAAACTCTAAGAAATGTTGGGAAGAGTTCTACAGAGAAGAAAAACAAAAGAACACAAAATCTTGATCAAGATGATGACACAGAATCAGAAGTATAAATAAGAATATGAGGCAACAAAACTCTAAAGGGGAAGATGAAAAGGGCATAGTCTTTATAGACAAATAAAGAGTCAATACCCCCACAAAAAGGACTTTCAGATAAAGTTTGATACAACTCTCATGGTGATCGCAAAGTAAAAAGTAGAATAGGCACACAGAATAAATGAAGGAGCAGAGAAAACCACCAGAGAAAGTGATCCAAATGAAAAGACAGAAACACATGGAAATAGAAAAAAAGATATAAAGTAAGCCTCCTATCAATAATCATCTTAAACATGAGTGGCTTGAATTCACCGATTAAAAGACACAGAATGACAGTTTAGATTAAACAAAGAGCATGGCTCAGATATATTATGCAGACAAGAAACTCACTGCAGATCCAAAGACAAATACGGGCTTAAACTGTAAGTCTTGAACAAGGTATTCCAAGGCAATTAACACTGAGGGGAAAAAAAAAACACAAATTGCTTTTCTCATATCTGGCAATTATGTTTTTTTTTTTTTGCCTGAAAGTTTAATTTAGGGACAAAGATGGGCACGATATAATGATCAAGGGGACAACTTGTCAAGAAGGCCTAACAGCCTTCAATATTTACACACCCACACAGATACACTCAAACGCAGACTATTAACAGAACTGAAGCAACACATTGACAGCAAAACAATAATAGATTTCAACACATTACTTTTGTAAATGGATAGATCACCGAGACAGAAAATCATAAGGAAATAATACCCTTAAATGAATCTGGAAGGAATAACTACCAAAGACAAAATGTGACAAGATGGTGGGAGAACATTGGGGTATACAACAATGTAAAGGGTATATACATGTGCAATAAATTAAAACAATAAAAATTAAAATTAAAAAAAATAAAAAAGAAATAAAAATGAAGTCAAAGGCGGGGGAAGGGCCAACATTATACTAATATCAAAACCAAACAAGGACAACACAGAGAAAGAAAACTATAGACCAACCTCTCTAAAGAACACAGATGCAGAAATCATAAATAAATCTCAGTAAACCAAATCCAACAATGCAATAAAGAGGTTATACACCATGACCAAATAGCATTTAATCCAGGGGCACAATGATGGCCGGCCCATCATCTGGAAATCAATAAAATTCACATCAACCATAAGAAAAAAAAAAACTATAGGATCAGATGAACCTAATAGCCACAAACAGAGTCTTCTAGCCCAAAAGAAATATACATTCTTGGCAAGTACACAGTAATAGTCTCAAGAATGGATCATACGCTGGGACACAAACCATGTCTCAAAAATGGTGAATTGAAATAATATCAAGTATGTCTTTTCATCAAAATGGTATAAGGTTAGAGATCAGTGGAAAAGAGAAAACTGGAAAAAAGAAACATCCAAATGTGTGGAAATTACACCAAACACTTTTGAATAACACTGGGGTCAATGAAGAAATCATAAGAAAAATAAAACTTTTTCTGATGACCAAGGATAATGAAGAAAGAAGCTGGTAGAACCTATGGAATGCACTAGAACTGATATTAAGTGGGAAGTACATAGGCAATATAGGCCCACGTCAATAAACAAGACAAATCTCAAAATAAAATAAGCAATTTAATTTCAAATCTGAAGGAACTAGAAAAAGAACAAATGAAAACAAAAATCAATGATAAGGAAATAATAAAATGAATCATCTAAATAAATGAAGGATGATAAAAAAGATGGCTGAAGCTAAAAGGTAGCTCATTGAAAGTGTAAATAAAATTGATAGATCCAGGCCACGCGTGGTGGTGCACACCTGTAATCCCTGAGCTGGAAGGCTGAGGCTAGGGATCACTCGAGTCTGCAGGTTCAAGACTATCCTGGCCAACATAGCAAGACTTAGTCTCTTAGGGAAAAAAAAAGAAAAGAGAATTGATAGATCCTCAGCTGGGCTCACAAACAAAAGAGAGAAAACCTAAATAAAGGGACAAGAAATTAAAGAGGTGAAATTACAAAATAAATACAAAGAATCATAAGAGACAAATATGAGCATCTATATACAAACAAACTGCAGAACCTAGAAAAATGGAAAAAATTAGAATCATAAAAATTTCTAATACTCAAATTGGACAACCAAAAGAAAAAAAATTAAGTCATAAGGGCTAAAGACTCAGACACAAGACCTGAAACCATAAAATGAATAAAGCATAGGAGCTACACTCCTGCACATTAACTGCAGCGATATATTTCTAACAGGAAGGGCAACAAAAGCAAGTATCAATAAAATGATAATATAGAGAATAAGTGTAAACAAATGACACCATATCTAACCAGAACACTCTTCATAAATTCTCCTCATTATTTCCTATTAAAGTGATGTCAGAAAAAAAAAAGAATCATTTTGAAAAATAGGTTTATATTTATTAGTTTTTAAAGAGGTTGAAATAATATGCAGCAGGTTTTAGTAAGGGTTATATCTAATACTGGTTTTCAACATTTCATAATGTTGAATATCTTTGTGTTCTTAAAAAGTTACGTGGTTTTTTCAATATTTTGTAAAATAATGTCTATTAAATATGTAGTATAGAAGAAATAATCTTTCATTTTTCCCACTGTAGTAGCACCTGTAAAAACATAATACTAGTGGTAATCGATGTCCATGTATTCCTAAATATGATACCTATCTCATAAGAAAATATGAAGCATCAATAAGATAATTATGAAGAATAATTCACATGGCACCTGCTACATTCCAAACACTTAATGAAGACAGCTGCACTATTATCTTTTTGAAAAACTAAACTTTCAAATTTTAAAACCAAGCTTATCAGTTCTTTCATGGATCATGTCTTTGATGTTATATCTAAAGTCAATCAATCACCATACACAATGCACCAAGTTTTTAACTTATACATAGGTGTTGTGAACTATGAAATGTTCTGTTTTACATTTAGGTCTGGCTTTCACTTTCAGATAAGTTTTGGAAACATTTAAGGTCTGCGTCTAGATTCATTTGTTTTTTTTATTTGCATGTGGAGGTCCAGTTTTCCCAGCACCATTATTGAAAAGAAGATTTGTTTCATTTTATTGTCTTACTCCCTTGCCAATGCTCAGTTAACTCTTATGTGGGTCTAGTTCTTAATTTCCTATTCTATTCCACTGATCTTTGTCATTGATGTTTGTTCTTTCACTAATACCACCGTGTTTAGTGTACACAAACTGTGCTTTAAGACCAGAAGTCAATTGTCAGTCATTCAGCTTTGTTTTACTCCTTCAATATCATGTTGCCTCTTCTCAACTTTTCACCTCTCCAAATAAATTTTAGAATCTGTTTGCCAGTGTCCATAGGATAACTTGCAGAGATTTTTATCAGGATGGCATTCAAGCTATAGATTTTTTTTTTTTAGGAAGAATTGACAAATGCAAGTTTTCCTATTCATGAAAATGAAATCACTCCATTCATTAGTTTTGGTTTTGTTCAGAGTTTAATCATTTTCATCATATATAGACTTTTGTACACTTTATTGTATGTGAATATTATATTTCACTAATGCAAATAGTATTGTAGTTTTAATTCCAAATTCCACTTGTTCATGGATTTTTTAGGATTTTTTTCCATTGTAAATTGTTTGTCACCACTGACATTATTTAGAACCTAGAATTTCTTATAAAGATTTCGTGATAATCTTTCATTTTTGGCTTACAAAACAGAATCTAGTCAGCTTCCATAGTATAGTGGTGGCCACGTTTGCCTCACATAACAGAACCTACAACAATCCTCCATGATAGAAGTTAAGCAAATCCAAAGAGTAAAGCGCAAACTAATTAAGAACAGAATTTTGTCAATTTCTGGAATATATTCTGTAGGTTTAGACAATATAACCAAGAAATCACTTGTTAGAATTTGGCAGACACTATAGAAATGAATGTGACAATTTCTCAAACAGCATTTGACTGTAATTAGTTCTAGTGAATGTAACTATGCTCTTAGAATAACTTTATTACCCCTTTGTTCATCAACAGATAGTATTTTCCTATTGCATTATTTTTTTAACGAAATGAATGATATTTGCAATTTTATAGTCATGCTATATATATATATATATATGAAATATATATATATATATATATATATATTTGAAACCATTGCTTTTTGAGGAAAGCCTAGAGAGTAGACATTGACAAGTATGAAATAATGGAAAATGTCAGTATTCATATGTATACTCAAAAAATAAATAAACCCTCATTTTAATGGAGACAATTATATAAAACATGAAGAAAGCCTGTGTTTCTTGGAATTCCCCTTGCAATCTATTTCCTGGGGTAGTGAAGATGCTGTTGTAGATATCATGTTTGTACAAGAGAGCCATAACACCATGAAAATGGATGGACGTTTACTCCATGTGGGAATGAAACAGATAAAATTAATGCCAGGAAAAAGCATAGGGGCTACTATGTTTGCCACCAGTACTGATACAATTTGTTCTCTGGGAAGATACGGTCTTATGGGTGTATGAAACAAATTAGGAAGCATTTCTTCTTGCGTTCTGCTGTGTGATGATTAAAACACAACAGAAAGTATCAATTTCTTAAAGACTGGGGAGAATTCACCCATGAATACCCACTTAGGCACTGTTCCATGGGGGATAATTCTGAAATATCTCCTTACATTTCTTCTATAATACAGAATTTTGGGATCTTCAGTTCTGTTCATTTATATTTTCCTAGAAAACTTCATTGCTGGGAAGAGAAATTCACATTTATTGCCATATGGTTGCTTTTTATATTTTCAAACTACTTTGTATATGTGGTTATATATTTTTTCACTCATAATCTCACATACTTCATCTTTAGTTCTTTATTCTAGGGCAGTACTGGTGGAGTTTTATGTAATTTATTATTCTTCTAAAGTTCTATGTTCTATTAATTTCCTACTTTCTAGTGTATCTCAACTGTATCATATCATCTTCTCTTAAAAAGTCCACTTAGTAATTTATATCTTAATCTATATTTAAATTTGGGGATGATTGATGGATCAAAATGAATACAAAGATCATGTTTTTTATATATATAAACATTAATTTTGAACAAAAATTTCCTGGTTGTAAGAGTTCTCCCAAGTGTTTTTCCAGTTAGTTTTGAGTGTATTTTGTATATGTAAGTCTCTTTTCTTTCCATGTGCACTACAAGCTGGAGATATTTTTTCTTCTCCCACAAAATTGCCCATTTATCAAGAACATTTTTGCTTTGTTTATTTATACCAAATGTCTCCTGACACTTTTGCCCTTGCCCCAATTGACTGGTACCCATGTGTCATTAGTTTCCTTTAACTGTGGAAAGAACCTACTCTGATTCTACCTAAGAGGTACTTTTTATAGTTCTCTACTAAGAGAATTAGCAACAATTCTCTTGTATTAGGTAAATGTTTCATCAAGTTTATCAACTTTCTATCATTTCCATCCCTCTACACCATGTTTTTGTTGAGCTTTTCTTGCCTGCTCAGAAGGTTCTTTACTGTAACTCAGAAATTCCCTTGCCACTGAATTTCCCATACCTGTTCTTCTGATAAGGCACACAAGTTCAAAAGAACAACACTAATTATCTCTTTAAAAATCCTCTCAAGTACTCAAATTTTACTTTTACTCTCTACATGTTGGAAAGAGGCTACAAGTAATAGAATACATTATTTTTAAGTTTTTTTCTTTTTAAATCTTGTATAATCATTTTGTAACTCACCTTGGGCATAATTCACAGTAAAATAGAATAGATTCATTTACCATTCTGTTGTATAAATACCTTATCATATTACTATTTCCTGTATTTCCTTATTATTTGATCTTTGAACACTTATCAATGTTTTAAATATTCTACCATATTTGTAGTTTTCCCAATTTTATCTACTTACTATGCTAGCTTTGTATTGCCGCTCTAGCAATATGAATGTGATATAAAAATTACTGTTTTAAGCCAATAAATAAAGGCTCAATAAACTATTGCTAGTATGTTTTCTTCTTCTCCAAAGACCTCTTCCATTTGAACTTCCATTCTTTCCTATGCTCATGAAACATTTCACGTGTTGCTTTCCTTTGTTCTCTTTACAGAATTTTTATTGGACACATTAGATTTCCTGGATCAGTCCTTCAGGTCTCTTATCTTTTCACTCATCGCCTTCATTTCATTAACCTTTTACTCTGACTTCTGAGAAAATGTCTCGGGTCAATGTTTAAATTAATTATCTGGACTAGTGCCGTATTGAGTGTGTTGTTTACTGTCTATTGAATTTAATTTGATCAACATGTCTGATTTTTAAAAGTCAAAAGAAGTATGTTAAAATCTCACTGTGACTGTGGTTTTGTTAATTATGCTGAAAATCATTTTGAACTTCTAATTGATTTCTTGTCATAGGGAATAATAATGTAGTTCATTCTAAGGCTAAATGTTAGAGATTTTTTAAATGTTTTATTTTTTCTTGTGTGTTTATTTAAAAGAAAGTATTTTCTTTGCATTCCCAACACAGAGCATTTGTATTTTTCCTCTGTTCTTTCTTCCCTTGATTGTCAATAACAGATGGATCTTATAAGCCTCCATTTCTATATTCAAATGTTGCAGTACTAGACATGGAGAAAGAGGAACACTCACATTTTTTTTTTTATTTTGCTGAAGTGTAACTTTAAAATGCAGACACTTATTTTTTGTGCAGTCACTTTTCAGTATTTCATATGCAGTCACCACTGGATGCATACCCTAGAACTTCTTTGGATTGCAATTTCCTCTTTGCCAACTCTTTTGGGCAAAACGTTGGTTCTTGGGTCAATATACCAGAGTTGAGAGCCATGACAGATAAGAAAGCCAATGTCCTTTAAAGGTGTGGAGGTTGCCACCAAAAAGAAAAAGCATCTTTTACATACCCCTGTGCATCTGCCTACTATGTGTGTGTACATTGTTGTGGAAGCTTGACATTGAGAGGGAAGCTAACAGTGATATTTCTCATTATCACTTGAATTTGAAATGCTTCCCACTCTTCTTGTGTCATTCCTGACATCTTGCCTTTATCCAAGCTAAGGGATAAAAGCAAGTTTCTACTGTTCCAATGACTCCATTATAGACTTTGGTCATTTTATTAAATTGAAAGTACTTTACTTTGCTTCTGTAGAAATATGAGCTAAAGGATAACGTAGAGGCATCAAGTCTTCAGAAATTACTCAAAGTGGCTGGCCTTTAAATGATACTCTGTTTTCATATTTTTTTATAATTGAGATGAAATTTGAGAGGGAAAGGAATTAAACATAGATTCAACTTTTATCTTGAAACCTAAGTTAACTTGTTTTATATAAGCAAAGAATATCAGAAGTATCTTTTCATGTCAATAAATATTTACCCTACTATTATAATGGCATAAGTAGTATCTAATTCATCATTTAAAAATCAGTCTAGAAAATCATAAAATACATAGAAGAAAGCATAGGTAGTAAGTTATTTGCTATCATTTTAGTGGATTCAGCACCAACAGCAAAAGACAAAAAAATTAACAAATAGGAAGACATAAAAATGGTTCTATACACTAGCAACTACTAAATGAAGGACATCACTAAAATAAGCTACTTAATGAGAAGGCAATCTACTGAATAAAGAGGATATTTGCAAGTCATACAAAAGGCAAGACGCTAACATCTGAAATATATCAAGAACTCATAAATTGAGCAAAAAATCAACCAAAGACACCTGAACAGACATTCTTTTCTAAGGGAGACATATAGATGAGCACTTGGCATATGAAATGCTTTTCCTATGTTCATTAGGGAAATGCAAACAAAATGGCAAGGAGATCACCTCACACCTATTAGAAAGGCCATTATCAAAAATAGAAGAAAACAAGTGTTGGAAAGGACATGGAGAAAAGGGAACGTATGTGCAATGTTGGTGGGAATGTAAAATGGTGTATCACTATGGAAAGTGGTATGAATATTTCTCCAATAATTAGGAATATAACTACCCTAAGATTTACTCAAAGAACATGAAAACATTTATATGGAAAGATCGTATGTGCCCCTATGTTGATTATAGAATTAGTAACAAAATAGCCAAGATACAGACACGACTATGTGTTCAATAATGGAAGAATGGAAGGATGACTAATGAAGCGTGCTCTCTCTCTCTCTCTCTCTCTCACACACACACAGAAAAAAAGATGAATTCTCACAATTTGCCACATGACTGTGCCTAAAAGGTATTCTGCTAAGTGAAATAAGTCAGAAAGCAGAAAATAAATGCCATATTATTTTACTCTTCTGGAATGTGAAGAAATAAAGCAAACAGACAAGCACATCAAGACAAAAACTTAATTACAGAAAACAGACTGATGGTTATTAGAGGAGATGGGTGTCAAGTGTATCGTGATGGGTAGAAACTAGACTTTTGGTGGTTATAATAATGTATTATTTATGGATGTAGAATTACAATGTTTTAAATCTGTGCTAATTCAGTAAAAATTATTTTTAAAAATCAAGGCTAATGAATTGATCATTTTTTTTCAACACACTAAAGGCATGGTTATAAACTATACCACCTCTCCACAACACTATTAGCAGGTTAAAGAAAGGATCCACACTCATCTTTTACTTCAACACATTTCAATTTTTTTCTAGGCAACAGTATCCCTAACTTGAGTTGTAGGAAATAAAGGTTGTATTGCCTCTTATTTTGTAAATTTCTTTTAAAATAGAAATTCTAAATCACCACATTCAATAGCAACAAATATTACTTCCCCCAAGTATCATGGATGTACACCTAAGGTCAATGGAATGAATTTGATGAATCCATCTGCTAGAAATAAATTTACTAAGAGCACAAAAATAAAGGCCAAGTAAATCATCTCCCTAAAGTCGTCTACATTTTAAACAGGTATAGCGATAGAGGTATTTGAAATGAGCAATGCACACTGGGATTACAGAAATGTGACTATTTGGAAGGCAGCTATGCTCACCACTATACCGCCAATGCAATGTGACTATTTGATAAAGAGGAACTACAGGCTGAATGGAACAGTGAAGCAGAGTAAAGTGATCTATGTGTAGATATTGATTTATTATAAAATGCTGAAATAGCATTCACAGTATAAATGGGAAAATCTGGAAAAAGCTTGGAAAACAGTTATGTGTGAATGTTGCACAAGAGCCTATTAGAACTGTCATCAGTCACCAAGTCCTATGTTAAAAAGAGGAGGAGGAAAGAAAAACAAGAAAGCAAGGGGGGAAAGTGACACTTAAGCTCCTGTTACATATAAAAGATTATTTCAAATAAGTACCTGTATTTAAAATTTATTTCTGATCATTTCAATTTTCGATTATACTTATCTTTAAACAAGAAACAATTGCAATCAAAGCAGAGCTTGCACTGGAGATTCTGGAATAGATATTTCTAAGTTTTTCCCTGGTCCAATTTTCAAGGTTCCTTTCTCTAAAAACTGTCCCATTGCTGAGAAACTTACCCATATTTTGTGATCTCAGTTTCTTAGTTATATCTGAATGATTGTCAGCTCTTCTGGGAGTCTACCTAAAGGAGACCTCAGTGTGGGTAAAAAGAGACATCTGTGCTCGGATGTTTATTGCAGCACTATTTATAATTGCAAGGACCTGGAAACAACCCAAATGCCCAAGACAGAGGTCTGGATGAAAAAGATGTAGTATATATACACAATGGGATATTATGCATCAATTAAAAATGACCAAATTGATGATTTTTTGGTAACATGGATGTACCTAGAAGAAATCATATTGGCAGAAATAAGTCAGAAGGGAAAAGACAGACTCCAAATGGTTTCACTAATATATGGACAAGCAAACGAAAGTACATAAGTGGGGAGGGGAAAAGTTGGAGTGGCCAGGGAGGGGAGGTGGTCGGTGACCCCCTGGGATCACAATGTGAAATATAAATATAATATATATATTATTTAAATTTTAAAAAATCTGAATGGCTTAACTTGGGGTGGAATCAGGGCCAAAATGAAGCTGATGATGATGTTTTCCTTGTTAATTGCAAGAGGGAAAGAAGGTGTGGATTTGAGTTATGCTCATTGAAGTGCTCATATTGATTAGCTCCCTGAACTTTCTGCAGAGGTCCTCTGGGCTCCTTGGTTTCACTCTGAGCTCTCTCCATATCCTGCTAATTAATTGTCTTATTAGTAATGCTCGTCTGAGTACTTTCTGTTACTTTCAATTAAAAGATTCAGAATTTGATTGACTTTATTATCATGAATACTAAGAAAATTTAAAGGCTAAACCACTAGCCATGTATAATTTCAATTTATAAAATGATAAAGACACCGAATGATGAGATCTGGGTCAAAGGAATGTATAAAGTCTAGCACATGTGACGTAAATATAAGCATGGGCAAAAATAGCCAATATTTTGCTTTGGTTCTCTTTGGGTGTTCAGCACCTACGTCTAAAAGGATGAGTGATTGCTGGGGAGCCAGTCAATATTTGTATCAAATATAATTAGATTTTTAGAACAAAGACAAAAATTCATTGATTTTGTAAGATTAGCACATCAGAATACATTTTATATTCACATTTTCACTCCTTCACCATAAGTTAACAGTGAATCAAACAAATCATTGCATGCAAGGAAACTCAAAGCACAGCAAAGTGTTCTCAACTTGGGTTTTTAATCAAGGTTTTTTGTTGAATCATGATAACTCCCCAGCATGCAATTTCTTGGACTGTGAAATAAAACTTTAATTTTAACAACTTTCTTAGGATATGGCAAGTACCCTCAGTCTAAAATTCAAGGGCATATAACAGCAAGGAGGCTAATGTCCAAATGTACTTTAATATGACCCAACATGCACATTTGTCCAGGAAGAACATGGTAGTCTACATCAATAGCAGATACAGCATATCTGTTTCAGAAGTAGAGGTGTTTCTGTGGCTCGAACATCAACTTTTTCTCATCAAGAAAGATAGTCTACCTTGATCCACCATTATTTTGGGGAAGTTACCATAAAGCTTAGTTTGTGATTTGATTTTATAAACTTTGAAGCCAGATAAAATCATAAAAGAAAATAAGATTAAAAAAAATAAAAGATGAGAGAGAGCAAGACACATAGTTCTTTTATGAACTACTTGGACAGAGAACACAAATAACAAGGACATTGCCCTATCTTTTACCATATATAACGATTTTCACTTTTCTCAGCTTGTGAAGAAAAGATCGCTTAAGTGACAAGATCTATTTCTAGCCATCTCAGTAATTGTTGGTTTGAGTGTGGAATTCCAGTATTGCTCTTAGACTGACACCTCTCACCCTCCTTGAATTCTGTAAACACTTTTGTTATAATTCTGTACAAGGTTCAACTCCAAAAATCTCATAGTTTACTAGAAATATTTCCTGATCATGAATCTGTAGGTTGACTGCAGGGACTCAGCTCCATACTGTCAGACTCAGGTAACTTCTCATTCTAGGTTTCAGGGTAAGGGGACATTTCCTGTCTATAATGATATATTCTCATACAGAGTAGAACAGGGCTGACAAACATAGAATACCTTTTAATACACCCTTCAGGACTAACTCCACTTACCACTGGCATGTTGTCACTGTTCCTTCCAGTCTGTCGACCCACTGGTCAAAATAAATGATGTGGTGAGCCCATCATCGTAGGATGGGGAAGTGTATTCTTCCACTGCTGAGATGAAGGACTGCAGATTTTCTAAGCAACAATGCAATCTATATATTCTCTGCCTAAGACATAGAAAATGTCCTGAATTTTTTGGTAAGGACTGGGAATCACTGATAACTGGCATATTTGAAAATGATACTTTTCAGCAAAAGAAAATAAGTGGATTTGGGAAGCTGCATGAGCTTTGGTGAGATTATGAAATGTTAAAAGTTGATCAGCATACACACACACGGCTAAACTTAAATCTTGTCCAGGTATATTGATCTACTATCTCCGTTCAATTTAATGTCTAATTTCTTATCATGTATCAATAGTGTGTATCTATTGTGTCTAATATATTATAAGAAATACCACACACAGTATTTTTAAGCTTCAAGTTTGAATAAAAATAAGTGACAGATGTTCAGTGCTTTATCATACTTCCTCTCTGAAGAATAAAATATGCACTGGAATTTATTTTCTTCAAAGGTGATGCTATTTTTCCAAGCATCTTTGTCGGAAATGTGCCATTTCATAGGACACACGTAGCGAGCTGAGGTTCCCATTTATTGCCATTTTTATTTTTCTCTGCTTTAATTAAAGCTTTCACTGATGGTGAAATTATTGGTCCTGGAATGATTCTTGACAATGTCTGAAAAGAGCATTTTAAACTCATTGTTACATGGTGCTTCTGAACAAGCTTGCAAGAATAGCTATTAGACTGCACACAACAACTAAATTTTTATTTGGTAACTGCCTCAAGGAATTTAACTTAGGAGATACTAAAATGTTTGTAGAGCCCTAGTTTGCTGACAATTTATCTTTTGCTTTTTTTTTTCATTTTAATGCAGTTGGCTGCATCTATCACCTCACTTTATTTTTTATACCTACAGAAATACTGTGCATTATCTCTATTTTGTTAGCTTTTTAAAATAGAGTTGTTTACTTAAACAAGATTGTATCATTAAACTTAACTTTCTGTCATCAAGGCAGTGTATTTTCAATCAGAGATGTGTGATTGTGCTTATTAGTTTCCTGCCTGTTTTAGTTTTCATTTGTTCTGAGCACTTCCTGTCAGGGTGCGAATTTCTCCTTTGGTGACCTTAAAAGGTATTTCCTGAATCAGATTTAAATTCAAAACACCATCCTCCTTCCAATTCCAAGTCTAAGATTATTAAATATTTCAGTGAATTTCTCTGAACCTCACATATTGTCTCTTGAGGATGGAACATTCAAAGGAGAGCAGAGTTTGCTATTAGATTCGTAGTAGAGCACAGTGGAATGACTGCGGTTTAAAGATACATGGAACGCCACCAAATTAAAAGTGTGAAGCTGCCAACCGCCTGTTCTCCTTTTCAGAAACATGTGCAGCAGGATAGGATAAGCTCCCATCACCTGAGTGCTTTCTTCTAATTAAGGTGAAAGCCCCACGAGGGCACAAATGGCTATTTCTGTTAGGAAAACTGGAACTGAGGTGCGCTCATCATTACCTCACAATACTGACTTCCCCATGTTCCACGAAATTGAATTGAACCCCTGTTTTGGCACTCAGCCTGACCAGCTAACTTGCCTGAAAAACCCTACCCCTTGCTCAGACTGCCTTGGCTGGTGTTCCTAACATATCTTTAGTCAAAAAGAAAGGCAGGAATATGAAGTATAAAGTAAGGGGTTCAGGCTGAGATCCTGACATTTCCGCTTTACAGATCCCTTTTTAGCAAACAAGTTGGGGCACAGCTCACAGCTGCAAAATCCAAATGTCTGCTTCAAATGGCTGTTTAACTTACGGGGTGCAGGAAAACACATTCTAAGTTTGACTCTTAACTCTGCCAACTTGTGATCTTTATCATATTCCTAATCTGTGCCTCAGCGTCCATGGTAATAGAAGCAATGTATTAATAGTATCCAGTTAATGGAGCTGTGATCGGGATTCAATGAGATGATACCTACAGAAAGCAAACCACAGAGTCATAGTAAGCACTCAATCAGTGAAAAGATTGCTGGGAAAGATTGTTAAATAAAATTATAGCCTGTCCAGGAAGGAAAAACAAAGCACAATAAATAAAAATGCTTCTTGCTAAGTTACATATTTCTCTTAAGGAGAATCTAGTTGGTTGGGGTAAAGGGAGACAAAGAAATTTTATCCTCATGTGTCCGTCCTTTCTCCTTTCAGTGTACCCCTCAGGGCAACGTGAATGGCTTGCTTAGAGGGGGTGCAGTTTTGTAATTGCTTCTATTCTGAGCAGTAGAAAGACTAGAACCACACTGTTTGAGAAATGAAGTGTGAGGTGCCTAAGCTCATTTTAACAATGCATTCTATTTAATTTAACATATCTAAATTGTAATTCCTGATCATTGGTTTTACTAGGGGAGGGAGCCAAATAGACAATTTGGCTCTCTTCCCCAACCCCGCTTCAAAGTCCCTATGCATTTCCCAGTGACAGCATATCTCAACTCTGACCAACCACCCACATAGCAAGTGCTCAAGAATCATATAATGTTGATGGTTTTCCTATAGACAGCGCAGATATAAAGGATGGGAAAGTTGAGGAAGAGAATTTAGGATGGGAAATGGGATTTAAGGCTGTCTAGGGGTCTTCAAGTAAATTTAATAACCAAATACTTTGTTTTCAGGATGAATGATAATGAAGTTATTTTCAAGACTTCTATAAACCATATTAACCAGAGATACAGGTATGTCCACTAAGAAAGTTTGACCATCTCAAACTTTAAGGCATTAAGTAAGGCAGGACTGAAAATGTCTCTCATTGCCAACTTAACATTTTAAGAGGCACAGCAGGTCAAAATTGCTCACTTTCATCATGAAGGACCTAATAACAGACAATCCCTTCAACACAGTTGATTAAACTCAATTGCATACTCTTTGCCTTATTGTAACATTCTGTTCAAGATGAACCACTGAGGATGACTGTAGCAGAGCCTGCAGGAATATTGATCACTTTTATCACAGTATCTTAAGAATTACACATTTTCTTGTACTAATGCTTCTTACAGTAACTATCATATTAAATCAGAACTTCAACATTATGATTCATAAATAGCAAAAAACTTGGCACCAATAAATCACAGTACTAAATTGGAAGTTTAAAGTTAAGATTTATAAACTAACATACTAAATCACAACTTGAAAATTTAGGATTCATTAATATGAACTTTTATATGCATGATGTATAAATCAAAGTACTGTACCTGATTCTTGGAAATTAATGCATGTAAATCAGAATCCTGAAAGTTAATATTAATAAATCAAGAAAATGTATTCTACTTGATAAATTTCTTTTTTAATCGAATAGTTCCTGCATTACATAATGGTAACATCTCCTGAAAAACATGAATCTCAAAACTTCTTTTGATAGCCATTTCCAGAACAGTTTTCTTATTTTATTGAAGCTCGTTTCTCGTATGCAAACATGCAAATATCTAATAATGCATCTCGTTCACACAAACTCATTTTTTTAAACAGAAATCAAATCACACTATGGGTTTTCTGGTTTTTTTGTTTTTGTTTTTCTTGATACTAGGTCTCGCTATTTTTGCCTGTGGAACCTCAGGGTCATGTTGCCCAGGGTATCATAGATTCAAGCAATCCCCAACCTCACCTTCCCAGGTAGCTGGGATTACAGGTGTGTGCCACCATGCCTGGCCCAGGGTTTTCTGTTTCTCAGCTAAAAATAATCACAAAACTTAGCTTTCCTCCATAGGAGATATTTTCTGTAGTTTGGATCATTTTTAACAAGCGTCTACAAGTTCTTTTGAGGTTGACATGAGCAAACCTTAACAAAATGTTCTTACATGGGTCCTATTAACACAGAGTGTGGTGGATGGATTACTTCTGGACCCTCATATGTCATAACTGTTTGTAACAGTCCATTTATATCTCACAGCCAAAAGAACAAGAGCAACCTCAGACTCCCATAGTAATGTATTATTGTGAGCTCAAAAGGGAGAACTGCTTTACTCTCCTCGTGCTTAGATTCCCTAGATGTTGAGTAATGCAAAAGAAAACTGGATTCTGTCTCCTCCATTCCATTAAAATGGCTCTTACTAAAGTTACCAAAAGCCTCCATGCTGCCAAAGACCAGAAGCCAGAGTTCTTATATTATTCATCAAATGTGAATTTCCACTGATACTTGACACCATTGTTCCTTTTATCATCAGTGTCTTTCTCCTATAGACAACTTTCTCCTACTGTTACAAAAACTCCTTCTAGTTTCCTTACTGGCACCTATTAGCCTAAGACCATAAACTTAAATATCGTTGCACATGTTGAGTTCCTTTTCTTGAGTTTACTTAAGTTCTTTTTCTCACTCTATATGCCTTCCCATCTTTGCCCACAGGATCCACTACCCTTTAAATATTTATTTATTTACACATTTTTCCTAAGATCTAAAAGTACTTGCTTGCTATATCTTACTTGGTGTAACACTAACCCCCTTGAAATCTGCATGCTCAAATGGGTTTCTTGATTTCCTTTGCCAAAGAGAAGAGCATCTTCTCTTTCTTCAGTCCCATCATTAGTCCCCAAGTCTACTCAGCTAAGACTTCATAGATTTCTTCCATCTGCTTCAATGGGCACACTTTCAGTTTAGGTCCTTATTAGTTTGTCCTTGGATGATTCTATAGTTTCCTATGATTCTGCATTCAAGAACAGAAGTCCAAGTGTATTATTCCCCTGTTGATATATTTCCACTTCCATCCCCCGTTCCATCCATCTGTTCACCTTCTCAACTCCATTACTGCCTAACACCACACTCTTCACTTCCAATGAGTGGTTTCCAACCTGAGGAATCTTGCTTCCTCGTGGACATTTGACAATATCAGAAGACATTTTCAGTTGTCATGACTGCAGGTGGTAGCACCACTGGCATCTTGTAGGTAAATAACTGCATTGTGTTCAACATACTACAGTACCCAGCATAGGTCCTCACAGCAATTATATCTAGTCACAAAAGTCAGTCAAGCAGTCAAGCAGAAGCTCAGAAGCCCTACTTCACACAAAGTAGGCACATTTCACCAAAAGATGACAACAGCTGAGTGTAGCTCAATCTGAATATGCCATAGAGGTGCTATATCCCTTCCGGAAATGGCCTTTCCTCATTACACTCAAGTCCACTAATCTTTACCCTGCATGCCACAATTCAGTGTCTCCTCCTCTAATAATTTTACCCTTCTTCCAAGAATCAGTCACCTACCAACATGGCTTCTTAGAAACACCACTCATGGAATTCAGAATCAGAATGACATTGCTTTGAACAATACTACGGGTGTGTCCTGGGGCAAATTAATCTGAATTAGTTTCTTCTAAGAACTATGGATAGAAAATACCAACCCACCAACTATGTCATTCAGATGTAATCACTTAGGTTCAAGAGAAATCTAGCCCCACATTGTCACCCCACTGATCACTAATATTGACTTGGTTGATTTCACAGTACCCATCCACTCTGAGTGAAAAGGAAGGATCATGTCATATAAAGGATGTGCATTCTTTAATCAAAGGAATACAGGTAATTGGGCTCTTAGACTCAATCCTCCTAACAGACTTTCAAGCACTATTTGCGGGGAAATAAGAACAAGAGAACTGAGAGTAAAATACATTTAATATGTGCCATGGGCTACACTTAGATAAGCTTAACTGTATGACACTAGATACATCTCCTTTCGAAAATATGTTTCATTATGTAACATACATAAGCTAGCTAAAGAATTTTCAGTTTAGTTAGAAACATTAGCCTGGAATTCTAAAATGAGCAAAAAGGATATTTTAACTTGTAATCAACTAGCAAAATGAGGTAATGGAAAAGTACCATATACTTGTCTACAATTTTTTATGTAGTGAAAAGGTACATATTCCTCTCTCTCAGCTTAAAAAGGAGGTTACATCCTGATAAGCCCATCATAAGATCATAAACTGAAAATGGTGACAACACAGTCCGTAGTCCAGTATGTGTTAACCCTTATGATCACGTGACTGACTAAAAGCTGCTTGCTCTCTGCTCCTGCCTAGCACCATCAGAGTATCAAACCACATATCACTAGCCCAAATAAAGATCAAAAATTAAAATCTGTGGTTTCTACTTCAATTTGATTATGTACTATTTCCACACTATTATAAAGTCAAGCTATCTGAAGTTGAATCATAGTGAGTCAGGAACCACCTAAACATATAACTAGTACATAAAATGGTAGTTGGTATGGCCATTCCTATGAGTGGAGCCCTTTCAGTGTGTCTATGCTCTTTTCTGATTTCTCTGACAGATTAAACTGGTATTTAATTTGTAACATGGAAGATGTAATAATACACTCTAGAGCACAATATGTAATCTATCTATCTATCTATCTATCTATCTATCTATCTATCTATCTATCTATCTATCTATCTATCTATATTCTAGAGCACTCTGATTTACTAGGGTTGCAAATATTAATTGGTTAGAGTGAGGGAGTCCTGTAAGGATGACATTACAGATGGATTTGAAATGCTCAAAAATGTGAATGTGATTCACTCTCCCACTGAAACTCCCGCTATAAATGTTTACTTGAGAATTTTTCAAAGCCTTTTTAAAGGACTTGGCTGAATTCAACAGTACAGTAAGCAGAGCCATCCTGTCTACAGTAATGCTCTTGCATCATCTCAGCAATTCCCTGAGGAAATAATGGGTGAAAAGAATACCAAGTCAAAGAGAACTTTTATCAGATGAACTGCAAAAGGCTTTTCTGACATCACAGCATATGCAGATTTTCTTGCTAGCCTGACTCTTTGGATTTAGTTTAATAACATTTTCTCATTACTTATTTTCTCTAAGTAATCTGATATGTGAATATGATTTTATGCATAAAATTACACATTTTGTTTGGCAATATACATTGGTACCATTTCAAGCATACCACAAGGCAAACCTCATGAGAATTTAATGAAATGTTTGTGATTCTGATTAAAAATTTCTAAAGGATTAGTTCTTATATTTAGTTATTTCTTTTTATTAAGTAATGAAATTTTGAAACATGTTTATTACTATATGAAATTATCTGAAGTTATCTGATTTTTTTTTGAAGTGCCCTTTTTTATTACCAAAGGAAGAAAAAACTAAATAATTTTCCTCTTGAAGGTTTATGTCACTGAAAAGAATCACATAGTCCACAAGAATCTCAAAACATAAAGTGATGCAGTTCAATATAAACCCATAAAGGTCCATATGTCATAAACATTATTGGGAAATGAATGATACATTATTACATAGGTGAAAAATTTAAACATTAGGGCAAACAGGGTACTACTGGTTTTATACATTTATGTTCTCAGAAACAAAATAGGGGAAATAAGATTTAAAGTATTAGACAAGGATATTAATAGTTAATTCAAAAAGAAGCAAAGCACAGGTGATTAATAATATAGAAAAATTCTTAGTTTTACCAGCTATTGAAGAAACTGCAACTGAAACAAGATGTAGTTTTGCCTTCCTTTTCTTTTTTCCTATCCAATGTTACTACCCAATACTGATGAGTGTTTGAAAAGGGAAAGGTAATTTTATATACTTCTGGTAAGTATATAAATTAGTACAGCTTTCTAGAGAGAAATTTCTCTATAAAAAGTTAATATATTTTGACATAATCGTTTCTAGGAATTTATCCCGAGGAAAGAACTATAGCCACAAGATGTTCATTGTAATATTGTTTAGTATCCACAATCATCAGCAACTTAAATATACAAGAACAGAGATGATTTGAATAAATGTGGAAGTAGAGTGTACCATGAAAAAGTTATTCCAGAAATATATTTACTTACATAAGATGTTCACAAATCAAGGTTGTAAAAAAGAAAACCAAACAGACAAAAAAAACACTGGTTTTAAGAAAATGTTTATAGTGCTCCTGTGTTAGAATGTTTTAGCCATTAAAATGCTTAAATTTACAATTGTAATACAATTTTATTCTGATGTGTGCCAGAAAATTGAGGAACTACAGAAAATCCTTCAACAGCTTTGCTCTTAAGACTCCTGAATGAATAAGACAATGATTCCCCATGATTCCAAGGGGGACAGGAAAATAGCCTGAGAAATCAATTACTGCATCTACCGGCAGTAGGTTCTTCTCATTCTGTTTGCTAATGCTTCTGCCTGTTGTGCCTTCTTTCTCTCTTCTAATATCTATTTCTTATTCCTTATTCCCTTCTCCTGTGTACTTCTACTACCATTACTGTTTTGGTTTCTTGGTGCATTTATGAGTGCTTCTTTGCATGTCACACACACCACCTCCACCCCCAGAGAGGATCCTATGGAGCCTGAAATTCAGCAACCAGGGTTGTGTGTCCACGCTGAGTGTAGTTCTTCTGACAAGCTACTTATTTCTGGGCCAGTCTTTAGCTGGTTATCTTTGTTTTCAGCACTGATTCATTAATCAGATCTTTTTCTGGGACAGTAGAGTCATATGAGACGAAGTCTAACTTATGAAGAAGCTACTCATTTCTGCTTTCTTGGAAATGGAAGTTATAGATCTGGAAGAAACTATGAGATACCTTTCAGTGACAAAATTATAGTATCCATAAGAGAATCTCAAATGCAGCTCATTTTTGTTTGTTCTTAATGATATGCTTTATGTTAAACATTTTTATTATCTGCCTATAAAGAAAATATAAGTTCTCTGTTTCCAAATTGTGATTTAAATAACTTGACCCAGTCTCCTACCTAAAGGCTACTATAACTTTTCAAGTGATTATTCATAAATAGAGGCTTTTTCTAAAATATCCACTCTAGCTTATGCATCATTCCATCAACTATTATCACTCTCCATATGATACTTCCAAGAATCTTATAATTAATGTTTAATAATGTCAACAACAACTAAATCCTATAACATGTCCTTTATTCATGCTACATGATGTTTCTTTTCATCTTTCTCTTAAAACATCTATGAATATTGCAGTTAATGATTTAGATATATACAGAGTGCTACAGAACTCAGTTCTGAGCCCATAAGAACCAAGAACTTTGTCTTTTCAAAATTTGGTGACAATTTTCTATCTTAACCATTTCTTCATCCTCAGAACCTTAGGTTTTCCAATTTGCTACTCTCCTCCTGGCTTCAGAAATAATTCTCTAAAAATTCCCTTATCAGTGGGGATGTTATTTAATGTCTTATTTAATGTCACCTTAGTCTATCTTTTTATTTCTTAAGCCCGCTGTTATGGTACATTTTCTTTCTGCTATAACACACGAAGTTTTTTTTTTTTTTATTTGACCTTTTTATTCTATCATCAGTTTTATCCTGTTCTTTATATACTTCCATAATTCAAGTCATGCATATTAGTCTCCACTCTATGTAAGACTTTACACTAGAAACTCTTAAATATGCAGGTCTCAGTGCCTACCCATTAGTGAAAGGAAGGAATATATATATTTATAATAAAGGGAGGGGCACAAAGAAAAAATAACTAAAGAATATATTAGAAATATCAGAAGTGAATTAGTAAAAGAAGCAGAATAGGAAGAATCTGAGGAATACAGAAATAAAGGTTATTATACTTTTTCTTTATGTCATATATAATAAGATAAGCATTAAATCATTTTGAATTAAAATTCACTGAACCAGAAAAAGATAATATCGTTTTCAAAATGGGGAGTAGGTACAGAAAACTTTTCAGAATGGAATGAGTCATGGTCAAAATCAGCATAATGAAGACTAAGTAAAGAAAACTCCTAAGAAAAACTGTTAAACAGAAACCTCAGGAATGCCCATTCAGTAGAACACAGGCATACAAATGCCATGTTTCAAATAGAATGTTGGAAAGATTGTTACCCAAGCACTCAAGCATTTTGGTCATGGGAAGAGAGAAGAAATCATAGAGGTAGTAAATAAATGCCATGAGATTGCACTAAGAATAAAAATGATCAATAGAAGAGTGACTGGTAGCTACAAGAGCAGAAAGACTATCTCAAGAATCTTCACACTTACTGCAAAGTAAAAAAAAAGAAACTATAGGGAAAGAAACCATTCAAACTCCCATCAATGGACCTTATATCAAACACAAATTAAGTTGAAATGATCAAACTCTTAACTATAAGAGTTAAAACTACAAAATTCTTGGTGGGAAACAAAAGCCAACTTGCATGATAGGTTTGACACCACCTCGGCTCTGATGCCAAAAGCACAGGCAATAAAAGAGGAAACAGATGAATTGGATTTAATATTTAAAACTTTCAAAGGATACAACCAACAGAGTGAAAAGGTATTTGAAGGGATGAAAGAAGTGATTTTCCAATTGCATTTCTGATAAGGAATTTCCAGAGTATAGAAAGAACTCCTACAAATCAAAAACAATTTGAGAAATGAACACAGTGCTTGAATAGATACTTCTTTAAAGAACATGCTAATGACCAAGAAGCACATGAAAAGCACTAAGCATCACCTTTCATTAGGGAAGTTCAGCTTCACTAATAACTAGGAAAATCAAACCATAGTAAAATTACCATACAGCCATTATGATGGTGACTGAAAAAAATAACAGAAAACAAGTGTTGGAGAAGTTGTGGAGAAACTGGAACCCATACACTGTGGGTATGAATATAAAATAGTACAAACATAATGGAAAAAAGAATATTTCCTAAAAATATTAAAAACAGGATTACCATTATCAGCTAATCCATTTCTGTGTATGTATCCAAAAGATATGGAGAAGTTGGAAACGTGTGCACTGTTGGTGGAAATGTAAATTGGTACATCCATTTTTTCACATTGGAAAACAAGATGGAAACTCGTAAATTGAATAAAAAAATTACCATTTGATCCATCAATTTCACTTTTGAATAGTATATGATCCCGCAATTCCATTTCTAGGTATATATTCAAAATAATTGAAAATATGGTTGCAAAGAGGTATTTCCGCAGCCATGTCCATAGTATCATTATTTACATTAGCCAAGTGTTAGAAACAACCCAAGCGTTTTTTCATTAATTAATTAATAAAATGTGGCATATGGCTCTGGTGGAATATTTCTCACCCTTGGAAAAGGAAAGAACTTCTGATATGTCTTACAACATGCCTGAAACTTGAGGTGGCCAAGTGAAATAAGCCAGTCATAAAAGAATAAGTACTGTATGCTCCTACTTACATAAGGTAGGTATCATATTCAAATTCGTAGAGATAGAAAGAATGGTGGTTGCCAGGGGCTGGGAAAGAAGGGAAATGGGGAACTGTTTTTGGGGGAGAGTTTCAGTTGGAAAAGATGGGAGGTAAAAAAGTTGTAGTGGTTGCTTATACAATGATGTGTTTGTGTTTAATGCTACTGAACTGTATACTCAACAGTAACTAAAATAGGAAATGTATGTTACATGCATTTTACTGCAGTTACAATTAGAAATATGTTTTACCACAATTATAGAGAAACATGAAAAATGAGATGGTAAATTTGATGTTATGTGTACTTTACCACATTCAGATAGAATTCATTATGTTCTGAAAAACCTGCTACCCTCCCTTAGCTACTGACCTTTTCACATTCCTGGAAGGTTCCAGAATCTCTCTTGACCTCTTCCTCTCCAATTATCCCCAATTTTCAAATTTTTCACATTATGTCACTTGCTCAAAAGGAAACCTTTTGACTACCTAAATCAAAATTATGCTGTTTTTATGTTTTCTCGTACTTCCTACTTTTCCCTACAATGGTTTTAAATATACAGTTCTGGAAGAATTTTCCTTTCAGCATCTCTTCCTTCATTACCTGTAAATTCTTTGACGACAGAAACAATAGTCCAAGTTAACACATAGCTGTATCCATACAGTTGGGAACTTGATGGGCACAGAATTCATTTTCAGTAAATACATGTTTAATTAAGAACTGAAGCTAGTTGCTAGTAAAACATTTAGTATTGGGGCTAAATATAATTAAATTGTTTATCATCAAAGTTGATGAAATCCCCAGTATTTGTAACATTTGAGGAATGAAAGTGAGATTGATACAGTTGGCTGGTAGTTATCATTTATTCCCATTCCCTTCTATATACCTTCACCCCAATGTATAAACCCAAATGATATTCTTGTACTCTCTTGCACTTGAATATAATTAGGTGTCCCTAATGAGTCTCATTCTGAGGATCAAATGACTTAGAGGCGATCTTCCTGCTGTGGCTGTCACTGTTTGCAAAGCATTCATAAAGCTATGCCTGTCTGTGCCCAGTGACAAGACATTAACTGTGGGTATGAGAAACACAGCAGGTACAGTGCCAAAAGCATCTTCCTCTTCTTCGGGTTTTGGCTGTAGTGAGTACAGAGGTAGGCAGCTGATTTTCAACCTCCATTTTTATAGAATTCCAAGGTCCTGTAGTAAACCCCTTTTTGTTTACAGTAGTTAAAATTGCCAGTGGAAAAGACTAGAACTGATAATATATGTTATTGACCTATCACCTTAAACTCAAGTCAAGGCACATTTCTGGAACAATAAGAAGTTGTCACTTAAAATGGAACAAAAGTTATCATGCCAAGTTAGAACAGAGTCAGTAAATGAGTGTCATGACAACTTAACATTGTTCCTTGATGAAACCTTTACACTGGCAGATCAGTGCAACCTCAAACTCATGGGGTACCTGAATCTCAGCAATTATTTAACAAAAAGTTATAGGAGGGCCTATAACTTTCTCTGACAATCTTGTCAGGATCACTTGAGTATATTTGAACACTACAGTCTACTACTATCCTCTATGTTCCTGTATTACTCTGCTTCCTCTTATTTGATACTTATCACACTAGTTTGCAGCTAGCTTCATTGGTCTTCATTCCCTAACATGCGGAGCTTCTGGATGGCAACAAACATTTTTTTTCCCACATAAACCTAAGACCTAATATGATGCTTGCTGTACTGTGTGACCAAATATTAAATATTGAATGTTCATATTGAATATTGAAATTTGCCATAGTTAAGTAAAATCAACAACTGAGAAATATCAGGTGCAATGATGAATGACACTGTATGAGCTAGAGAAGGGTCACAATTAGAATGACTCCAGGATTTTTCTCACTAGCTTTTAATTCTGGAAGCAACTGCAGTCTTATTGTCGTGCCACTGTATCATTATGTGTTAAATTGGTAGAGTATCACTTTATGCTGCTCTGCCATTGAGCTCATCATTTTGTTTGGATGTATTCAGCCTAGATTTATAAATTTCTGAGAGATTCAGGCTTTCTCTACCTCTTTCCCTCTGCCCACATCGTTAACTTTAGTGCTCTGCCCGTTGTGTCTGTGCCCAAATGACCATTTCCTTGTAACAGGTTCTCTTCCTCGTAGTTACTTCCTCCGTTGGCCTCCAAGTTTCTATGGCAAGTCTCTTTTCAATTTGAGAATTAGTAGGGGATCAACAGAAGCTATTGTGTTGCCTCTCATTTCATCATTTAGAATAAACTGACTTTTTTTTTTAATTTGGACAACACCCATATACTTAAGACGCCCACATATTTGGAGTAAATCACTGTAAATAGGCGATCAGCAGAAAACAACAGCCTGTACAACACATTATCCAAGGAGCAGCAGACAGCCAAGTTTTTCTTAATTGGGCTACTAGCCACCAATTTAAAGCTTTCATCTGAACACACTTGCAGCACACAGAAGTCTGTTTTTCTGAACAACATAAATGGAAGGGCACAAAACACTGCTACTCTAAGTTTTATTAAATTGATATTTTTAAACACAATTCTGGCTTTGCATTGGTAAACATGCCTTGGAAATGGTATGTCCCAAATGATGAACGATGCTAAAAATAAGACAATGTATGTAAATCTACACGTAGAGGGGTCTTTCTTAAAAATAAAATTATTTCCACTGTTCCCCTCACCAACACCCCTTCTCTCTTAGCATAAGATTAACTTGAAACTACTTGGCTCTGAAGATAGGTGAGTCAGTTCTTACATAACACCATTGGATGTTTTCTATCTTTGAGTCTCTAATGACACTAGCTGCTAAAGGGAAGGCAAACAACTCCATTCTCCTTCATTTGAATGCTGGACAGCCTTTTTAAATTTCGATATTTTTTAGTTTCAAACTGAAAATAAGCATCTTCCATGAAAAAGCCCTCTTTTGGAGGTGAGTTACTGAGAGTGTTCTTTTCTACTAATGATATTCTACCACAGAGCAATGAGAGCTCATAATCATAAAAATACTTGATGATGCCTTTTTATCCAAATATCCCAGAGCATTAAAGGAAATAAAAACACCATCCATTTGCATACCAATTCTGATAGTGAATAAAATAAACAAACAGGCAGAGAAGTGTTTAAGGAGTTTCTGTGCAATTCATAGTTTCAAAACTATTGACAAGATTTTTTCCGGATCCCCTGCAACCAGGCCTAAACCAAATATGCTATTTTCTAGTGAAAACTTACATGTGACAAAAAAGCCTATCTCATGACCTTAAGCATCAATCCAGTGCCCATTTTGGTACTTAATCCTTTTAAATACAATTTCCTTCTATCCTTTTCCCATCCTTCTGCTTGCAGAATTTCAAAACTTCTACTGTCTTATTTAGCTAAGTATCTTATATATCCCTATATATTTACATACACTCATTTTTTGGCCTTTATATGTAATCCCAGGTGAGATTTCAGAGCAGATAACCCATTTCATGTTCTCCCTATGCAACACACAAAAATAATTTAAAGTGAAAGGAAAGATCTACTTTGTTGGAAACAAGATTTAGATCAGAAATGGTGAACTGTTAATGCCAAGCACGGTCAGTTCTTTTGTGTGGGAGCCAGGTGACCCTAACCTGGCCCCAGGAGACTTGCTTTCGGTTTGGTTTCCAGCCTTTCCATTTACAGAGAAAAAATAGAAAGCCCATCCTCCCAGAAGAAAAGAACTGTTGGTAGTTCCACCTACCTATGGAAACAGGAGTTGGAAGACTTGCCAAACCCACAAGGTTTTGTGAGGAAACCACGAAGCCTCTCTTTGCCATAAAAATAGCTTGGAAGCATCCAGAGCCAATCAAGGAATATATCAATCTCACCGACATCAGTTATTCCTTCTGCTCTTGTGTTGTCCAGCAGCATTGGCATCACCTGGAGGCCTGACAGACCTGCCCACACCTCTAACTTCTCAATCAGAAGTGGAAGGTTTGAAAGGTTCGCTGGTGTTTCAAATAACCGAAAAAGTCCCAGCAGCCCTGGTTTCAACAGGTGACCAGCTTCTGACTGCAGGATTTGACAAAATGATTCTTCAACAGGAAGACAATAGTTGAGGAACTTTTCAGCTCTGAGAGATTTCAGCTCTATATCTTGAAGCTTTAATTTGTGGCAAAGCTTTACAAGCTCAAAAACTTGGGGGTATCAGTTTTAGACAAAGGATTTTATTTGCATTTTCTTTTGACTTTTTCCCTTTTACTTTGACAAAATGTCCCCTTTATGACTGATCAGTCTTAGCGAGGCTGAGGTCTGAGGATCAAATGAGGTTGTAAATCTCTCTGACCCTGCTTCTAATTCCCTTCTCCCCAACTCAGACTTCTGGACCATACTTTTCAGGGAGAATTTCAGAGCAGCACACCAAGAACACTGACTTATGGGAGGGAAAGAAAGAAAACGGAGTGGCCACATTGCTCAGGCATCTAATCAAGTACCTCCTCAATATAAAAATCATGGAGGAAAAGTGCAATCAGCCATTGGGGAGAAAAGGGTATGTGGCATGAGGCTGGAAGTGACACCTTAGAAAACAATCTTCTAAGTGAACTTTGATGTCTGTCTTTTAGGACAGTTTCCTTGTTTTTCTGGTTGTTTTTATCATTTGTTAGTCTATAAGTTTCAATGTACAAAATTGCAGTTTTTACCATGGATTAAAGATTGTGCCATCCCTTTTACTTTAGAATGTGTCACCAACAAACACGCAGCGACACATAGACCTAAGTTTCATGCCACGTAATGAAGCATAATGAAGTTTCATGACATGAAGAGGACAAAATCCAATTCTCGTAGAAAGTAGGTAATTAATAAATAAATCTTGAAGTAGTAAAGTAGAACAGAAATTTAAAGCTGTTAGTATATCCTTGATGAGAGTTTCAGATTGTTATAGATGATGCTGGGAAGGTGACAAGAATGGGTTCCATTACTAAAACTCACTGATTTCAAGACATTCAAGCCAAGCCTTTATCTTGTGATCTGAAATAAAGCTGGATTTGGGTCAAGAACCACAGGCACTCTGATAGTGGGGGTAGTATGCTAACATACACATGAGGAGGCATGAGCCTATTTCCCTAAATCATGTTACAGAGTCATAAACCAATGGACCTCATTAGAGAAAGACATTTTAAAAATAAGAAAGATGTGTTGAGAATGCAGACATTTCAATTCCTGTTCCACTTTCATTATTTGCTGTTTGACTTCATTATGTCTGTTTTTTCCCATCTGTGTCTGAAGAATGTGGACTAGTTTCAGACAGCTTTCACATCCCACTCTGCTTTAAAATTCTCTTTCTGATGGCTTAGAAATCTTCAATGTTATTACCTATATTACACATAAAGGCGTGATCATATTGATTGGTAATTTTCTTTTTGGTTGCTTTTTTTCTTCATTTGTTTTTAATTTTGGAGAGCTAGCAACTGCTACTAAGTTAATGCTATGGAAGGAGCCATTTAGATGATGGCTTAATCTTATTAAAAGTTCCATCCAAGATTTAAAACCACATTTCCCAAGAAGTTTTCCTTAAAATTGTAATCAGTGCTGTGTGTTAAAAAAATGATTTTACTATTAAGCAAGTTGGGAAGTACTGGGTTATTCAAGTGAAAAAGAGTCAATAAGCACATGAAAAAAATGTTCATCATCACTTATAATCAAGCAAATGCAAATTGAAATCACAGTAGATACTACTTCACTCCCATGAGAATGGCTCCTATAAACAAAAAACAGAAACAACAAAAGTTGGCACAGGTACGGAGAAAAGGAACCCTCTTAAACTCTTGTTGGGAACGTAGACTGACTGTCCCAACCTTTCTGGAAAGCAGTATTCAGGCTTCTCAAAATATTAAAAATAGATCTACCGCATGATTCAGAAATTCCACTCCTTAAGTAATTACCCAACGAATACAAAATCACTACATTGAAGAAACATGTGCATGCTTATGCTCATTGAGGCACTATTGACAATAGCCACGTTATGGAAACTTAAATGCCCAAGGACAGATGAGTGAATCAAGAAGATGTGGTACATATATACAAGGGAATATTTCTCAGCTATATTAAAAAAAAAAGCCCTTGCCATTTGCAACAATATGGAACTCAAAGGGATTGTGCTAACTGAAATAAGTCAGAAAAAAGACAAATATAGATGATTTCCCTCATGTGTGGAATATAAAGGGGGGAAAAAGCAACTGGCAAAACTAAACCAAAACAAATTGTGAAAATGACTGCAGAACTGAGGTGACTAGAGGGATGAAATAGAGAGCTGGAAATAAAGGGGGGCCCAGTGACCTAGGGTTAAGGGCTATAGGTGTTTAATGGCGGGTGGTATGGAAATGTGCATCTGAAAAGGTAGGAACCTTCTCCTATTTTGGTAGAAACCTATTCTCCTCAATAGGAAACTATTCTAAATCGTATAACAGATCCTAACACAATAAAGAAAAATGTAAATAGATCCTAACTCAATAGAAAAAATATAAGTGAAAAGGAATTATTTTTATGCAGTGATGATTAGACCTTTAGCATGTTAGTGAGAAATAAATATCTACAAGAACTGAGGTCCAGCACAGTGGCAAAATTACAAAAACTTACTTGGTCATAGAATATTTGGGGGATAAAATATCACAAGGGACTGGTGTTCTAAGTGCGAAACTCAAAATGGAAGTTGAATGGATGGATTCGGAGAGAAAGAGAGATTTTAGGAAGGAAACAGGGAGGAAAAAACTGTCAGAATTTTCATCCACTTATGCCTGGAGAAGATTTCTTACTTGTGTCAGAACAACTGATCTTTCCCAACATGGAGGGAAAAAAAGGAGCACCATGGTAAATTTCTTCTGTAAGTAAAGGGAGGCACTGCAAGGATCTATCACCAGTGGCTAAACCAACACTGTTCCAATATATGAGAGGAAGGACGACCTGAAGATTTGGAACCCAAACAGTGGAGATATTTTTAGATATAATTCAATCCTGGAATTTATCGCAAAACATAGCTGACTATATAGAAGCATTGAACACTCAGCATTTACACGCAAGAAAGGAAATTGCAGCATTATGCACCAGCATCAAATTTGGAATGCTTTTCTCCTAGATCCTTCTGCAATTCAGCTTAACTAGTAGAAAATTAGATGTTACATCTTCCCAAATAAAGGTGGACACATCAGAAAGCAAGAATGCTAGAACTTATGGGAATTCCGTAACAACCAATGGGTCAAACTATATCTAAATTTTTATTTCTCAATAAAGCATTTTAGGTGAACAGTTATATCATGCTAAACACATTTATGCACTCTTTTATAAAGTGAAGAGTTTGTTTACAGGAAAACCTCCTGAAATTGAATCATGTTTTAATCCTTGCATGGTGAAAAATAAAAAAAAAAAAATTATAATGTTGCCTTAAGGCCCTAAATACAGCCATATGCTTTTGCATACATTTTCACAACTCAGCAGCTGCTCACTGAACCTCTTCCATTTCAAGTTTTCCTGTTGACCACTCTCTTCTGCAAGGCTTCTGTGACTGCCGGATGGAAATATTTACAAAAACATTCGGGCAGCCAGGATCGTCCAAGTGTTTTCAAAATGTTTGCTTGGCAAAGACTCTCTGGCAGGCAAAATATGCTCCTACAAGGGTTTCAGTAAGCATTGATGCCTCCTCAGTATATTCTATTTGTAAATGTGGGCAGAGACCTAAACTGTGATCTCTAGAAGCTTTAAACGAAGAAGATAAAAATCACTTTGCCTTTGAGAGACCGTGTATCTGCCAATCCCACCAAAGCACTTTAATGGATTCATAGGCACGTTCCTTGTTTAACCACATCCATGATCACAGGCACAAACTGAGAAACTTAAAGTTCCCCTTGAGTTCCCTTAAAGAAGCCAGTAAATTTGTTTCAGAAGAGTTGTTTTTTAATGCTTGACTTTGAGCTTTAAGTATTCAGAAGGACAGTGAGGAAGATGGAGAGAAGCAAGGGTTTTCACACTAGAGGGAAAGGCCCTGAACAACTGGAGAGGATGACCATTCAAAGAAATGTAGTTCCATCTTGAAAACTGTTAGGACATTGGTCACCTAATGAGGGAGGCAGGGGATTAAGAGAGACACAGGCAAGACCTCCATCATCAAGATATTTCTAAATCATATTAAGGAATTTGCAGATCACTGAAGTGATTGAAGCAACAATGTGGGATGATTTGATTGTTATTCTTTAAAAAAGACTAACTAAACTAAAGATTTGCCTCAAAGGAACTTGAAGAAGTTTGGTTGGAACTGAAGCACCTTGAATAAAAGGGGATTGAAAAGTTTAAGTGAAGATGATAAAGTTATGTAAGTGGAATCATACAACTTGCAACCATTTGACACTGACTTCTTTTACTCGGCATCACAAGTGTGAGATTTTTCCAAGTTGTTGTTTGTATCAGTTTTTCCATCCTTTTTATTACAGGGCAGTATCTCACTGCATGGATGTCCCACCGTTTTTTTGTACATATATCCTTCAAAGGGCACTTGGGGTGCTTCCAGTTGGGAAACACTATGAGTAGAGGTGCTGTAATCATTCACATGCAGATGGGACTGTTTTTTTTTTTTTTTTTACTGATTATGTTGGTGCATAAATTCATACATATGGGTTAAAGTTTCTAGAACTATAGATCAAAAGTATTAATTTTACTATATGTTAATTTAAAAATAAAATTGTAAGCAGTGAAAATGAACTGAGCTAACAAAGTTGCAATGAGGCTAGAGAAGAAAGATGTGAGATAACTCCAAGGCTGATTCAACAGATTGTTTTACAGGAAAACAAACTTCAAGGGAGAGTAGATTTCAGCAATTACAGGGACAATTACGAGCTTCATTCATTTATCATTTGTTTTCTGGATTTGATGAGAACTTGATAAGAAGAATGGAAATCAAAAGAGAGAAAGAAGAACAAAAATGGCTCTTGGGGAGTTGGTGCTGCTGTTGTCAAGGCTTCCAGGGATAATACCTTCAATGCAGACACAACTGCCACACCAGCCTATCTAGATTCTGGAACTTTCATGACAAAGACCTAATAACTTTTTTATTCTAAAAGTCATCCATATATGTTCCTATACCAGCAACTCTTTTTTTTTTTTAAAGTAACACCGATATAAAGAAACTAAAAGAAAGGTCTTACGTAGAAAATGATCATGCACCCTATGGACTTTTACTTTTTGTCCTCTCCTGAGCTGCCTTTGAAACAGTTCAGAAAAGTCTGGCAATGACACCCCACTAGTAATTTCACATGGGTGAGACTTGTTGAACCTCAAATGACATATTAATGAAGGAACGAATTGGCAAGGAATTTTAGACATTTGCCATTAAAAGGTCAAGACAGGTGAGGTTGGGGAAATAAATTTCACTAGATAAAATAGTTATGAACTATACTTAGTGAATTAGTTGATTAGATCTTTGCACAACAAAAACCAGGCTGCAGTAGATTATCAACATATGGGTGTTAAAATGGAAGAGAAAATTATGAGATGGTTGAGAGGATGCCCAAATGCTGGAACTAGAAAATTAGATGAAAACTAAGATCTTTTTTCAAGAGTGGCCATGTGGTACATCGATTGCCAAAATATCTCAAATACTTTCTCTCTGTGTACCCATGTCCTTGACAATATGACTTTGCAGCTTCTACCACAAAGAAGGAAAACCTGTTTCACCAACCACTAAAAGATGCCACACGCCTTGACCAATAAAATGCATTATAAATGTTGCTGGGTCAATTCTGGGTCTAAATCTCAGGAGGTCAGGATCCTTCTTTATTCTTCCAGAAATCTGTTCACATACCAGATAAGTTAACTTGGGGTAAAAATTCTGGGGAGTATGCACATGGAAGATGAAACCTATCTGCCCAGCTATTGCCTCTCTGGATCAGCCAGCGCACAGCAGAGTACCTGGCATTGTGACCTTAGGTATATGAGTAAAGTCTTCTGAGATCAACCATTCACACACCAGATCTGTACAGACCTACAATGGATCAAAAGGACTGTGAAGTAAATACACTCTTGCTATTTAGGAGAGTTAAATTTAAGTGGTATATTATACAACATAATAGTTAACAGAAACAGATCTCAAATCACTCTATTTGTATTTGTTACTTATTACCACTGTAACAAATTTCCAGACACTTAGTAGCTTAAAGCAACACACATTTATTCTCTTACACTTCTGTAGATCAGATGTCTGAATGCAGCTTCGCTGAGGTAAAGTCCACATGTCGGCAGAGATGGTTCCTTCTGAAGGATCTAGGGAAAAATCTGTTTCCTTGTGTTTTTCAGCTTCTGGTGGATGCCTATATTCATTGGTTTGTGGCAGTCCCCCCCCCCCCATTCTCAGAGCACATCATTCTAATCTCTCCTTCTGTTATCATAGCGTCTGTTCCCCTGAATCTGACTCCTTCTTCATCCTTTTGAAAAAGACTGGTGTGACTATATCAGGCACATCTGGATACTTGAGAAGAACCTCCCCATATCAAAGTTCTTAACTTATTCAAACCCACAAAGTCCCTTTCGTTGTGTCAACATTCAGATACTGGAGATTACCCCATGGACATTGTTGAGCTACTATTATTCAGGCTTCACACTACCTTTTTCCTTAAAGTCACCATGGTTATATTATTTTCATTTCTTAAATTAACAGTAGAAAGTTCACATACTGGAAAAAATCAAGATCAAGTTCACTTATAGCAAGATGGGGGAATGGAAATATAACATCAGATTTAGTTGGAAGGAAAGTGAAGTTAATAATGATAATAACTACTAATTATTGACCTCCTACTACAAGCTGGAAACAGTGGTAAGCATTTTACATTTAATTTTCATAATGATTAAATCTATCAAAGTATTTCTTTGCCTACCTGAGACCAGTCTGAGAAATATAAATAACTTCTCTGCAGCATCTGAATGATTGAGGTAGGATGTGACTCCAGTGCTTTCTGCCCCCTAAGTACATTATCCACATTGCTTAATTAAAATCTCTGATACTCTTTTATACTCTTTACTCACTCAACTTGCAAATCTAATATTCTAGAGACAATATTTATCCAACAGAAATCTCACAAGGCAAAGAAGAGAAACATCTCTGTAGTTCTAAGGTACAGAGAGCTCTTATTACAGCTTAATATAACTACAAGTCAAATGCTTAAGTCAGGCTGTAATGCTTCTAGATTTTAGATGGAAAATGCAACAGTGACTAACAACTCACCTTTCAATTTCTTTGAAAACACTTTCAATTTCTGACCCAGAGCAGACTTCTTTTAATTGTCCTATGATTCACATTTTTTGTTTGTTTGTTTTAATTTTAAAATTACACTCAATTTAAGTTATTTTCACTTTGGCATAATTTTCATTTGGACAACACATTTCTAAGTTTGGCTTATGATACAATTTCTCTGAAATTTTTACTTTGAGAAGTAAATTTGAAGAGTCTTTTGTAATGAGGAAAAACTGCTGGTTGGCTGAAAAACATTTCATTTGTAACTGAAAAGTTAAAAGCTTTTCTGCCTGGGTATGTGTCAGTAGGAAGGAATAAGAAGTGCAAATGCATGGGTAAATGAAAACAATTTAAATATGTGCATATTAAATGCACCCTTATTTGAAATACTTGTTAATAAAATATTCATGCACGATTGTTACCAAATACTTGACTTCAGTGTATTCTTAGGACTTTAAAAGCTAGCTCGGAACTTTACAAGATATAAGGGGAGAGATTACCTATTGTTACACTGTAAAGTCCACTGGTCTATTTTGTGTTAAGGTCCATTTTTTTAAATGACAAATCTAAACCAAATCAAAGTCTAGGAAGATGACTGCAGAATTGAGGTTAGTAGAGGGGGAAGGTGGGATTAAGAACAAAGTGAAGAAGGGAACCCAATATTAGAAGATAAAAGGACAATATATGCATGTTCTAGGGTAGGTGGGGTTGGGTGACATATATGAGGAGGTGTGAACCCATTACCCTGAATCATATACAGTTCTGTGAGCCACTGCTACCTCAAAGATAAATATGCTATATATTTTTCTAAAATAGTATAAATAGAAATAAACATGGAGCTACCGTAATTGTTATCAGGAGGCAGGCTTTGTTACTAAAAATCCCTTTGCCAGCTTTTCCTAAACCAGAGAAAAACTTCTACCTTTCAATCTGGTACAAAATGGGCAAAAGCTCAACCCTTAAGCTTCCACACACTAGTTACCTTTGTCATTCAGATACTTACTCTGCTTTCCCCACCCCAGCGCTCTCTCCCTAACTAAAAAAAAAAAAAAAAAAAAGAAGACAACAAAACTTTAAGATTCTCTAACCACCCATAACCAGAGCCAGAGCAAACTCTTAAAGTGATCAATCAATTTTTTTTGAAATTAGTGTAATGTTTGCTTCATAGAAGGTATTTGGTAGCTTGGGAATTAACCTAACAAAATACGTAAAAGACCTATACAAAGAAAACTATAAAACATTCTTAAAAGAAATAGAAGATGATGTAAAAAAATGGAAAGACATTCCCTGTACGTGGATCGGAAAAATCAACATCATCAAAATGGCTATACTACCAAAGGCCATCTATAGATTCAATGCAATTCCAATAAAGATCCCAATG
>PVHY01012389.1:0-44717 GCA_004024945.1 Uropsilus gracilis | reverse complement strand
GGGAGTTTTCTTGGTCCATTTTTTTGCATGTCTTAGTCCAATTTTCCCAGCACCATTTATTGAAGAGGCTATCTTTGTTCCAAGGTAGCTTTTTCACCCCTTTGTCAAAAATTAGTTGACTATATATGTGTGGTTTTATTTCAGGACTCTCAATTCTGTTCCATTGGTCTGATTGTCTGTTTTTGTACCAATACCAAGTAGAACAGCAACTTCCTTTGATTCCCAGTGGCAGAACCAAGTGCCTTGCTGCTTCTCAACAAAGTTGTTCCCATTCAACTTTGGTTTATTTGGTTTGTTTGGACACAGTTCCATTATTTCATCTTCTGGGACCCACAAGCTCACTGCTAAGTCTGTAGCAGGGAGTAGGCAGAGAAAAAAAAGAGATTTTCCTGATCTTGAAATGGGCTCCCTGGAACAAGGCTCGGGACAAAATTGTCACCAAGTCTTAGTACTAAAGAGCCAAAACTTTTAGGTACTGTTTAGGTTGTAATTTTATTAAATTGAGAAACTCAGTTTTATTTATTGGCATCCCTGCTTTCATGACCACTTGACTTTCTAATGATAAATTCCACTTGGGGTTCAAACTGTTTTTCCAAGATGGTCTCTGGTTAAAATGAATATGGGAAACTTTGGAGAAGTATGAGATGAAAGAAATGCCATATAACACTAGGGAATGTAACTTAATTTTGTTGAAAATCCTATAAATACATTTAGCCATTGCCTACCCTCTCCCTAAGGTACTGTCCTGGCTCTGTAGCAACAGAGCCAACTGGAATTTATGGAGCAGCAACTGTAGAGAGCACCCTGTAAAACACACTGGCAGCAGGCACAAGTACTCTTTGTTTCGAAGAACTTAGATGCCAAATATAATTTCTAGTCCACATATCTGTAATATTACCTAGAATCACAGCTCAGATCCAAATTTCAGGAAATCTGACACTATACAAAGAAAATAAGTACATTCCTATTTGGTATCTTTTAGTCTCAGTTTAATCTTCTCCATTCTTCTTGCTCACTACCCTGCTCGTTCAACTTTACTCTTAGTGAATTCCTTGCACTCTCCTCCTGTAAAGACACCTGTGATATCCTTGTCTTGCACCTCACCTTACACTTAACACATGTCTTTCAGAGCTGTCTTGCCAAACTATGAATTCACTGCCTAATTTAGTGGAAAGCAAAGTCTTAGTGTCTGAGCATGGCAACTTCTTTATTACTACTGTAAGCCCCAGCATTTATCAGTACTGTTTCTTTTATGTTATTCCAATGGTAAGGAATATTTTATGACAAAGAAATTCAGGTACTATACAAAATACTTTCCATGCACTATCTACTTATTCCCCACAATAACTTGAGCTAAGAATTACTGTTATGCCCATTTTACAGATAAAGATTTTTCACAGGTAAACACAAGACAGGTAAACACAAGTAAACACAGGTAAACACAAGAACTCAAACTCTGGCCCATCTAACTCCAAGGCTTCTTCCTATCACTCCAGGCGTACGGTAAGTTATTACATATGGTTGGAATAACCATCACAGTTTCTAGTGACAAGAGCCTGGGTTTGGTTTGGAAGCTTAGAAAGATATGGTTTTCAATCTTAGTTCTATCCCTTGGTCTGGGGAAGTCATTCTGTGAGCCTAAACGTACTCATTTCTGAAATAGGTGTAATGGTACCTTGCTGTAAAGGTCACTACCATGATTATGTGGGAAAAAAAAATAACCATTAAGATGCAGGGTAATGCCCACTACATGTTAGATGTTCAGCAGACATCAGTGTTCCATTTATTGTTGCTAATGAGTTTCCTGACATTTATCTTTGGGGAGTGGAGTGAGAGTAACACACAAGTCATGTTGCTAACTGCATGGAAATAGTTCTGAATCTAAGCTGCTGCTTCATTTTGAGTGGTAAGTGAAAGAAAGTGAGAAAATTGGTTATTATGTTTAAATAATGTTCCAGGTAAAACTATTTTTTCTTTCTTTTTTACCTCTTTACTGACACTTTATCAGCTCAAACTTCCTAGATCTAATCACTCTTATCAGGCTTTCTTGCTTTTCCCCTCCACCAGTTTGGTATGTCAGTTGACAAAGTGGTGGTTAGATTATTAATTCAAGAGGATAGGAGTTATTTCATGTGTATTTTAAATAGCTGTTTTATGGGGACATTCTTCACTGCTTTTGTTTATAATGCTAATTGTTGCTTTCAAACCAAACAGTAATTGCCCTCTCTGGCATTCTCCACCAGGATGATGCTTCCCTTTTACCCACTCCCTCCTAGGACAGTTGTGCACACTCACACATGCACACACTCACTGGACTCAGGCCAGCACAGTCATGGGGAGGGTGCAATGCCACAGGTGCTGGTCATAGAGGCTAAAAGCAGAAGGGCATGAAAAACTAACTCATTTACCCTACCAGTGCTTTGAGAACAACTGACCATGTGATGTCTCTATTCAGAAGGGAAAATACGTGAATTCTCTCAGAGGGTAAATTAAGGCAACTAGAATTTGAAAGCAGTTTCTTATAAATTTCAGTAGTTTGCTGAGCAAATCACTAAAACACAGGTGAAAGATAGTTTGGGCATAGAAGGATAAGTTTGGTACAAAAGAAGAACTACAACCCATTGTATTGAATAAATTAGGTAAGTATGAAGTAAGTAATGAAGTTACTTACTTCAAATAAGTATGAAGCTAGAAGTAATAAGCATTCTTTTTTTTGTGTGTGTGTTTCTTTTTGGAGACTAGATCTCACTGTTTTTGCCCATGGAACCGTTGCCAGGGGTACCACAGACTCAAGCAATCCCCAGCCTCAGGTAGCTTCCCACGTAGCTGGGATTACAGGCGCATGCCACCATGTCCAGCTAATTTTTTGGAACCAGGTCTCACTACGGGCCCCAGGTGGGACTCGAACTGCAATCCCTAGCCCCAGCCGCTTCATAGGCTGAAGCTTACAGGCACAAGCCACCGTGCCCGGCTAGAAGTAATAAGCATTCTTTAGAAAGAATTTAAAAGCCAATTACCCTAACTACTAGTGGCAATCAAAGAAAAAAAATCCACAATATAGTTTAAGTTTAGGCATTAAAGTCTAGGCAACAAAAAGAGCGTAGGGGCAAGCACGCCCATGTATACTGCGCAGGCTCTCTATCACCAATTTGGGCAGACAGATAGAGTCCTGAAGCCCTTGGTAGATTTCACAGGCTTAAAACTGTCTCAGGGAGCCAGGTACACAGATATACCAGGCAGGGAGGCTAGGCCAACTGTATGGCAAGCAGGCAGACTAGACAGGCAGGCAAGGCCAGGGAGGGGGGCTGGAAGGCAGGCAGGTAATTGAGCCTTCCAGGCCCCTATTAATCTTTATACTCTTTCTCTGGGCTTTCTTTCTTCTTGCCCTGTGCTTCTTGTTATGTTGGTGGTATTGCTGCTTTCACGCCTGCTTCTAGACTCAGGTGTGCACACTTACACATAAATGAGCTTGTTGGGTCTAGGTGTCCACAACTACAGTTGTGTGTGCCTCATGCCCAACTTCTGCATTAATTTGATCAAGGCTGAAGGTGACGTCACAGAGTTTGGTGATGTCAAATGCCTGACTAGCTCTTTTGCCTACAAGGATTGTGGCCAGATGGTGGCACAGTGAAGATGCGAGGCTCACCTCATCTACAAATTTGTAACCAAATTACACCCACGGATAAACTCTAAAAAAAAAAAAATCAGATAACTATTTTTGCAACGGCATTGTAGAAAGAGTTTGTAAAAGCACACTGTGATTAAACTACCAGGGCAGTACAACCAATAAGAGGGAGGGGTGGCTGTTATACTGAGCACCTCTGCTTATTGTTTACTTAAGCACACACACCAACACTGGGCACATTAAAAACTGGGCACTATACTGAAGGAGAGGGTACACAGGACAGGGTATACAGCAAGTCAGCGGGGGGACTGTTGGAGAACTATATATAGAAGAGGGCAGAATGATGACTATTGGCTGAGCCTTAAGTTCTCAAAGTAGAACAGTTGAAGCCTGAACCAGTGGGGCCAGCCAGATTGGATCACCTGATTCTTTTCATACAGGAAGCTATTATTTGCAGCCTCAGGCTGTGCTATGTGAAACACCTGCTACATGGTCAAAATTTAGACAACAACGGAATGCTCTTATTTGAAGCACCTGGATCTTGACAGAAGGAGAGCATGCCCCAGGGTAAGAGTCCATACTCAAAAGGGAAAGAGAACAATTCCCAGCTTGAGGCCCTGTCTCAACTTCAATTCACACCCAGTACTGTATCTAGTCCTCAAACATTGTCCAGAGGTTGAGGCGCTCATGAGTCTATGTGAACATTTAGGCCAAGGAGCTGGCCTAGGGAAGGGATCACTGTGGTTCCCCAACCACTCAACTACAGTACCCACAAAACATTGCTTGACTATTTGATGCTTGCTAGAGGGGACCATTTAGTGCCACACTGCCCTAGTTCCTACCTATTATCCATTGCTTATCCAAGTTCTCTGGTCACCTAAACAATTACTAAGGTAATAGCCTGAAAGTTACCTGCATACAGCCCATAAAAACTGAAAATGAAGAAACAAAAAAAAATATCAAAAATGTTGGAGCAAAAAACCTTGAGAAATCCAAATTCATTAAAACTGTGCAGGCTATGTATGAAGAACTTCAAGAACACTATATGTATGAAGAAGAGCCTCAAGTAAAAGCTATAAAAATTTCACTGAATTTAAAAAAAGGGGGGGATGATGGAAAACATGAATGGAAAAAAGACCAAGAAAATATGAGGCTGTAAAATTAGACAATGGATTCAAACAATACAATTAACTAAATTTAAAAAAATAATAAAGGAGTTCAACAGCAGACAAATGCAAACAATAGAAAAAATTAGTGAGTTCAAAAATACAATCCTGGACAACACACAGAACAATAAAGAGAAATATAAAAATTAATAGTGTAAAAGCCCTTTAGAATAACCTAAAGAGAAATAATCCTATGTTACAGGAGTCCCAGAAGGAGAATAAAAAGAAGATAGGCATAGAAAAACTATTTAAAGATAATTGTTGAGAATTGGACTGTTTGGGAAATAAGCAAGACATCCTGATCCAAGAGGCCCAAAGAGTTCCAAACAAAATAATACCAAACACACTGTAATAAATCATCTGAGAGCCAATGACAAGGATGGAATACTAATGACAGCAAGAGAAAAGAGTAATCTATATGGGAAGACCAATTAGATTGTGGACATTTCAGTAGAAATCTTACAGGTGAAGAGAGAGAGGCAAGAGATATTTATCTCTTGAATAAATAACTCAAAGAAAGAGGTTTTCAGTCTAGATTCCTTTAACATGCATATTAATATTACAGGCAGAAGGAAGGATAAGAACCTTCACTGAAAAGCAAAACTAAAAGAAACTGTCAACATCATGTGGCACATGAAATACAAAAGACTAAAGCAAAAGACCAACAAATATAGATGTGACAGATGCCAACAAGCATTCATCAAAGAAACTGAGCAAAAAATATTAAAGTACATATGTAATCATAAAAGGTCACTAATAATGAAAGTAATCCTGAGATTAAAAAAAATGAGATACCTCCTGAGAAATGAAGGTATCTCATTACCTGCTTTTAAATTATACTATTATAAAATAAGGGTAATTAAAATAATATGGTTATGAAATAAAATTAAGATGTATCAGAACTGAAAGCCCAGAATATGGATTTATATATCAATATATATCTCTATGTATGTATGTATGTATGTATGTATGTATGTATGTATCTATCTATCTATCTATCTATCTATCTATCTATCTATCTATCTATCTATCTATCTATCTATTTCAATAGTTAGTTCAAGATAAAAAAGCCATGGTTAAACAATGAGGAGAGTGTCACAGATGGTATTGGGAAACTGAGCATTCTTATGTAAAATAATGAAAATAGATCACTTTTTAATTCCATGCACAAAAAATTCAAAATGTATTAAAGACAGATATAAGACCTGCAGCAATAAAATGTATAGAAGAAAACAATGGCAATTTGTTTTATAACATCAACAATAAAGATTTTTTTGAAGTCCTGATGCTTATAGCAAGGGAAATAAAAGCAAAAATAAATAAGATCACTTCAAGTTTTAAAAGCTTTTATACAATGAAAGATAATATAAGTAAATTAAAAAGATATCCTATGGAATAAGAGAAAATTATGCAAACAACAGGGGATACACATCCAAGATAAGAAAAAAAAATCAACAATAATGAAACAAACAATGCAATTAGTATGTAGAGAGCAAATCTGAACAGACAGCTCACCAAAGAGGATACCTAAAAGCATAGCAGTATTTGAGTCTGTATATATACTAGATATATATACAGCATATATCTCCTGCTTTTCATAAGGGAGATACAGATGCAATCATAATGATATAACATCTCACACTCATGAGATTAGTACATACTAAAAAGGACTCCTTACCCCCTCCCCCCCAATAAAAATACCGGCAATTATGGGGAAAAGAGTAACTCCACTGAGAATATAAAAGTATGTAGACATTTTGTGATGCAATTTGTATTTATATTAGAAAACTAAAAATGGAAATAGCTCATGACACAGCAAATCCACTCTTGGGCATCTATCCAAAGAACATGACATCACCTACTCAAAAAATTTTATCTTCTACAATGTTTGCTTCAGTTGTCCCTGTGCAACCTAAATGCACAGGGACAGAGTAATAGATTAGTTTATGGTATAGCCATACAATAGAGTATGATTCAGCTATATGAAAAAGATAAGTTTCTGAGTTAAGAGGAAAGCAGGAAGAAGTAAGGGTAATAAGGGTACAAGGGTTGGTAGTGGGGATAAAAAGGAAAAATTGTTAGATTTTGGCCAAAGCAATAGGATGTCAAAAAGCCTAGACATTATTATAACTCCATCAATAAACTTCTCATCTACCAATTAATAAAAATGGCCCACATACTTCCAAATAAATGAAATAAAAACAAAATTCAAGACAGAAATCCAAATATTTATTTCAAACAAGTATAATACAGAGTGAACTACACTTATATTTTTTTCTCAAAAAAAAAAAAAAAACCAGTCAAAACAAAACAAAAAATAACAACTGAACCAAATGGAGTGAGTTATATTAATTTTTATGTGTATCAAATGCCTATAGTAATTCCTGTTCCTAAGAAAAAGATTTAGCTTAATCACAGTTTTGGCCTCTCTAAGACATGAGCAAGCGAGGTAATCTTGATAGTACCCTGTCATTTCTAAAAGAAAGTGTCCTTATTACAACCAATTTACTTTTTGCTGGTACAACTTTAATGTTCCCTTTCCCTTCTGTCTATAAATTTATATCATTTATAGGCTCCTTGGAGCCTAGAAGTCCTTTCCTATCCCTAGATGGGAACTGACCAATTCATGAAGTACTGAACAAACCAAGGAGACTTCTAAAGTTTACTCAGCTTAATTTTTTTTAACATAAGTAAATATGTTATTTTCACAGCATATAATTAATGGCCCAAATAAAAAGAAAATTTAAAAAGCTTTATAGTTTAAAACACATTTTAATAATTCTCTAGTTCAATGAATTTCCCCTTCATTTTAATTAAGCCTAGTTTTATTTCCGGAAGGACTTGTTTTTAATTTCAAATGCTTCTAATGAAAATTGGCTGGAATTCATATACATATATTTTATTCTTTAAAAAAATTAGAAAAATGAAAGGTATTTTTTGGCAAAAAATTGTAACATGCACAAGATTTTATTTATTATTACAAAATACTCAGTCTTTGTCCTTGCTCAAGTCTAAGAATGACTGAGTGGCATAAAAATTTGACTAAGGGGTAATGATCTGTTAGGGACACACAGTAAGATAAATGAAAACTTCTGAAATGTTTTAATAACATGATTCTCATGGATTTGTTCTTTCTGTTGTTAATATTGCTATAATTGGTAATATGCTACTGAATCACACAGGTAGAACTTAAGAAGATACTGATAATCGAACATCATCATGGTAAAAGCAGCAAATCACCTCATTTGATGTCCCATCACCCATAACAAATACCTGTGCAGAATGTCTTTCCAGGGGATTCTAACATCTTCTGAGTCAGATGTTTCTCAGTAGGACTGGTGAGCCCAGAAACGTCTCCTGCAAAAGCGTTTTCAGTAAATCACACACAAATTGGTATGAAACAAATTAAAAATGAGGGGACCTTAGTTTTTGCTTCAGGGTAAGGTGAGATCCCAGAAACATGTCCTTAAACCCAATGTCTTCCCAGTTGACTAGGCTCTGGAACCAGGCCCAGAGTCACTGCTTCGGGGAGATCCCAGTCACATGCCTCCTTGTCCCAGCACCTTCCCAGCTGTCCTGACCATCAGAGCCATGTCCAAAAGAGCTTCACAAGAGGCCTTAGCTACACAAGGTCCCAGAAGCTGTACCCAACACCTGGTAAATGCCCAAAACAAAATGAGAGAAAGACTCAATAAAACAGAAGTACCAAATACAATGAAGAAAACTGAAAGAAAACAATGGGGAGAAGGAAAATTACAAATGGCCAAGCAAGTCTTTAGAGCACCACACACCACAGAGAGAAAACAAAATTAAAGACTTTTATTTCTGTCAGATACAGAATTCAATATTGTCATATTATGAATATCAAAAAATGGAAACATACAATTAAAACTTATTTTAAAAGTTCAGAGATAAGCAGGGAAACTCAGAAAAGCAAACCAATGCTGTAAGAAACACAATCAGTGAACAACATATCAAAATTGAAACTTTAAATAAGAAAATAATGGACTTGCAAGATATAGGAAGATCTACAGACATGAAAAATTCTGGAGAAAGACAAGGACATAGAATAAGTCAATCTTCAGCAGGCTTGAGGATGCAAATAGGGAAAGAATTAAAATAGGAAAAGACACAAAGGGAAGAAAAATGAATAAACACTTTGGGAATTATCTGATACCATAAGAAAAGGAAATACAAAAATCATAGGTATCCTAGAAGGAGAAGGAAGAAAAGGAAATGGAAAAATTATTTGAAGAAATAATGGAAGAAAACTTCCCCAAACTGGAGATTTGAACATATAAATAAATACAGGGAAAAAAAGAATATCAAGCCACTTAAACAAAAGGAGACCTACAGCAAGACATATAGCAATAAGATTAAGAGTCCAAAGGAAAGAAAAGATTGAATAAGGGATGGACAAACAGATATATAAAGGCGCTTCAATTAAGCTAGCATCTAAATTCTACAGGCAAAAAGAGGATGGAACAACATATTCAAAATACTTTAAGATAAAAACTGTCAGCCAAGAATACTCTACCCTGCAAAGCTCTCTTTCTTTAGAGCGGGAGGAATCAGAGCTTACAACAAAGAAACAGAATTTTAGAGAGTTTGCAATCACTAAATCCCATTACAGCAAAAAAAATATTAAAAGGAATTTTAATAGTTAAAGTTAAGACAGGGATAAACACAAAAAACTGAACAAGCAATTTAACAGAAGCACAAAACTAAGGACAAATGGCAGTAACAGACATCATATATCAATCAACAATTAAAATATCAATGGACCTAACTCAACAATAAAACACACACAGAGTATCTAGATGTATTAGAAAACAGAATCCAACCTTTTGCTGCCTCCAGGAAACATCTAATTTCCAAGATAAACACAGTCTGAAGGGATAGAAAGCAGCTTCACGAACAAATAATAAAAGCCATGTATGACAAACCCACAGGCAGTATCATTCTCAATGGTAAAAAAAGAAAGCCTTTCCACTAAGATCTGGTACAAGACAAGGATATCCACACCCTTTCCCCCCCTTAATTTTATATGTATAAATGTATATTGATCTATCTGTCTACCTATCTACCTACCTACGTATCTTACATTGTTGTATTCCCCAGGGTTCTCCCATGACCATATCACCCCTGAACCATCATATTAAGCTTTTGTGCTCATCCCATCCCTGATTTTCCTCTCTCTCTTTCCCCCTCCCTAGCTACATGCTTTAGTTCTGTTATCATCTTATTAGTTTTGACTGTTAATGCCTTTCCCTATATCCTATCTATAAGTGAGACCATCTGGTTTTTATCTTTCTTTCTGGCTTATTTCACTAGTATGACTCCATCTAGGTCCATTCATGTTATCACAAATACAACATATTTGTCTTTTTTGACTGCTGAATAACATTCCATTGGTAACTTTTCCATTCATTTGTCAGTCTGGGGACATTTAGGTTATTTCCAAATCCTGGCCATTGTAAATAGTGCTGCAATAAACATCTGAGTACAGGTATCCTTTTGAATTAGTGTTTTTGTATCCTTTAGGCAAATTCCTAAAAGTGGGATTGCTGGATCAAATGGTAGTTTCACTGTCAGTAGTTTGAAGGTCCTCCACACCACTTTTGATAGCGGCTGGACCAGTATGCATTACCATCAGTAATGTAAGAGTGTTCCGTTTTCTCTGCATCCATGCCAGTACTTGTTGTTGCCTGTTTTTTTGTTTGTTTTTTGATATGGGTCATTCTTACTGGTGTGAGGTGGTATGTCGTTGTGGTTTTGATTTGCATGTCCTTGATTATAAGTGATGCTGAGCATTTTTCATATGCCTGTTGGTCTTCTGCATTTCTTATTTGGAAAAGTGTCTTTTAAGCTATTCTCCCCATTTTTTTGATTGGGGTTTTTGTTTTGTTTTTGCTGAAATGTGTGAGTTCTTTGTGGAGTTGAATGGAAGTGCAAAAATATTTTCCCATTCACTTTGGTGCCTTTTTGTTTTGATTATTGTCTCTTTTGCTTTATAGAAGTTTTTACGTTTAATGTCACCCCAGCTGTTTATGTTTTTCTTCATTCTCTTTGCATGTCCTGAAAGATATTTTTGAGATGGAGGTTATGGAATTCTTTGCTTATATTTTTCTTCTATGTATTTTATGGTTTTGGTCTTATGTCCAGGCAAAAAAATTTTTTTCTTTTTCAAAATCCATTTATCATCGCATCAATGAAAATCAAATACCTGGGAATAAACCTATGAAAAGACATGCAAGACCTATACAAAGAAAACTATAAAGCAATGTTAAAAGAAATACAAGGCATAATGAAACAGAAAGATATCCCCTGCTCATGGTTTAGAAGAATTAACATTATCAGAATGGCCATCCTACTAGAAGCAACCTACAGAATGCAGTTTCAATGAAAATTTCAATGATTCTTTAAAAAAACAGAACAAAAATTACTGAAATTCATATGTAATTAATAAAAGAATTCAAATAACCAAGGACCTCTTAATTAAAAGGAGAACAGAGGCATGATATTCCCAGACTTCAAATTATATTACAAAGTATATATTTAAATACATAAAAAAATGTTTATATAAGTACATAGTTATAAAAGTATATATAATATATATATATATATAAAAGTCATGATAATTAAAGAAGCATGGTACTGAAAAACATACACACAGACCAATGGAACAGAATTGAATGCCTAGAAATAAAGCCACACATGTATGGTCAAATAGTCTTTATCAAAGGGGCAATAAACATACATTGGAACAAGGATGGCCTCTTTAATAAATAATGTTTAGAAAATGACTGTTGCATGCAAAAGAATGAATCTAGACCACTCCTTTACGCCATACACAAAAATCTCAAATGGATAAGAGACCTGGATGTAAATACACTGGATATCCATTCTTACCACTACCTTTCAACACAGTATTAGAAAGTCTAGTTACAGCAATTAGGCAAGAGAAAACTAAAGGAATCCAAATTGTGGAAGAAAAAAATAGACCTAGGCCGGGCACCGTGGCTCATGCCTGTAAGCTTCAGCCTATGAAGTGGCTGGGGCTAGAGATGGCGGTTCGAGTCCCGCCTGGGGCCTGTAGTGAGACCTAGTTCCAAAAAATTAGCTGTGTGTGGTGGCGCACGCCTGTAATCCCAGCTACCTGGGAAGCTGAGGCTGGGGATTGCTTGAGTCTGTGGCCCCCCCAGGCAACAAGAGCCTGCAGTTCCATGGGCAAAAATAGCGAGACCTAATCTAAAAAAAAAAAAAGAAAGAAAAAAATAGACCTAACATTATTTATGCATGAGATGATACTTATGCATAGAAACCTCCAAAGAGTCCAGATAAGAATTTATTAAAACAATAAACCAGTTCACTGAAGTGGCAAGATACAAAATTGACACACAAGAATCACTTATCTTTATATATGCAGACAATGAGCTAGAAGAAGAAATTATAAAACTCATCCTATTTACAACTTCACTAAAATAAAATATAAATACTTGGAAATAAACCTAACAAAGGAAGTGAAGAACTTATAAAAAAAAAAAAAAACCTATAAAACATTATTGAAAGACACAGAAAACACAAAGAAATGGAAAGATAATTTCTGCTCCTGGATAGGGAGTATCAAATGGTCATTCTACCCTAAAGCAGTTAATACATTTAATGCAATCCCAATAAAACATTCAATGGTATGTCAAAGAAATGGTATAAATATTATTGAAATTCATATGGAATCACAAAAGACCCCAAAAGTCTATGGTCTCCTGATAAATAAGGTGAAAAATAGTGGTATTATATTTCCAGAGTTCAAACTATAATATAAAGCCATGATAAGCTATAATATAAAGTCATGTAGTCTCAACCTCAATAAAAATTATCCAGTTAAAAAAATCTGGTAATGTCTTGCTTTCCATTGAAAAGTTTTCCTTTCCTTGATAATTGTTACATTTTGAGACTACAATATGGCAGGAAAAAGCCACAAGAGAAAGACTTAAAAAATAGTGTTTAAAAGTAATTTATGCTAATATAATACTGTAATTAAAATGACTAATGAAATGTTAGAATATAGTGTAAGCAATAAAATGCTACACAAAATCTTGTAAATATGAAATGATTGAGAAATTTATCTTAAATTTCTATTATTGGAATAGCTCAAAAAAGTATATTTAAATTAATGCCACTTGTATTTCCCCCCAATTTTAGGAAATATCATAAGATTTTCATGGTAGTATATAATGTTTTATCACGAAATGCATTCAAAATCATTTGAAATCATTTTATCTATGTAAAATATATCTAAATTGCTTTTTAAATATAAGTTAGATAATGGAATTTCTGTGTTTTTATGATTTTGATGCCAACTAAAGAGAGGACAATATGTTTTCTCTGTTAAAAGCATTACTAGATTTACGAATTAGGCTTATACCTATTAGAATTAGGCTTTTACAAATATAGAACACTTAAGTCTATATTTTTGGTTTGCATAACATCCTAAATACCTACCCCATCAAACTTTTTTTGCTTTTATCCCTGCTTGCTCAACTCATCACACCAACCATCTGCATAAATAAAGATGTAAGCATCTGCTATATGGCAAATGGTCTCAGGGGCAGATGTTTCTATCCTTGTGTTCATGTCACTAGGGCTAGATACATTATTTGAACAGATGTACACAATCTGAAAGTGTTGTGTCCCACAGTGAAATGTCTCCAACTGCTTTCTATCAAAGTACATAAATGCTATTTGCACCTGCATTTATGTTAATGACATAAAGGCAGCAGGGGTTCTGACAAAGTGAGATGTGATGCTATGAAATATATTTACATGGTTAATTGGAGTTTCTGAGAAGCTCTGCTGCCAAATGGCCATACTGACATTGATACATGCCCAAGTAGATGATCTGACTAGTAGCCTGCCTTTTAAGCAGTGGAATTATGGCTATTTCAAACAAAAGTACTCATAATTGATTAGCCAGTAACAATTTTTTGAATTATAGTATTTTATCTCAAATAACAAATTAATTTCAAGACTACCAGATAGGTATTAGGCCACCCAGGTCATTTCTATTTTGTTTTATAAGGAAATTTCCATAGGTATGTATATGTTTTCCATTTGTATTTCTGTCAACACCCTAACATACTCACAATCCACAGTGGTATTCTGCAGATGTTATTGTACTGGAAAGTTTCAATTTCCTACATTAAGGAGTTAACTAAAACCAGCTTGAAAATGTCAATTTGTACTTGGTCTGCAACATAAAATGGTACCAAAAACAGCATTTATACCACTAGTTAAGACCAAAATGTTTCCATATGAATGTCACATATTTGGAAACATAATATTTTGGTAACAAATAGGGAATGTTTCCCCCAATAATGAGGTCACAAAGGCACCTTAACCACAAAATGCAAATCATCAAAGCATCCCTGCCACTGTGCATTACATGTGACAGCTGAAGAGCCTAGTATTTGCAATAATAGTTGTCATTGTAGTTTTACTGAGCTAAGAACTTGAGATACTTTCAAATAATATATTATTTTATTAATCTGACATCTATATCAACTTGCACAGTTTATTGTACCTGATTGTTTTCCATGACAACTTTTATTGTACAAATTATCCTGAAGTTTATATTGCTCTTTAAAAGAATACACAAGGTGTACTTATGTTTAGATGGTTCTCATTCAGATTCTATATTTGTGGTTACTAAATTTATAATGTAGTTACAAAAAGTGGTGGCATGTATATGGTCTTTGTGGATGTAAGCAAGCAAAAAATTTTGAGTTGCCTGATGTGCATGTTCTCAGTTGCTAGTAGATGACACACCTTGTTTTAGATCCCTAACTATGAACAATTCCCAGGGTCTATTCAGTGCCACATTTTTGGCATTATTCTCCTTTTTGTTGATGACTTTGTTGACAAGCTGTCAAATATTCTTAATGAAAGAAGACAATGATATACTATACATACAAAATACAATTTTTTCAGGCATATAATTACTGTTGTGTGTGTGTGTGTGTGTGTGTGTGTGTGTGAGTTCAACATTAGGAATCAACAATATACAATAAATGAAGGTTTTTATTCTGAAACACATTAAAAATAAGTTCCCTATTGTTTTCAGATGATAATGTTGCCATTAAGGGATCATAGGAACCTAACCTTCTCGTGTTCATGGTGATCTGATAGAACCATAACTATTGTGAAAGATGAGAACAATCATATCTTGTTAAACTGTTTAACTGGGAGAATTATTATCGCCATTTGAAAGATGAAGGGATGGGGTCTATTGATTCAATCGAGATTATTATAGCACCTAAATAGAAAGGCAGCACAACCAGAGCTCAGATGCCCAGCTCTCAGCTAAGTGGCTCTTTCCCAGGCTGAGAAAAGAGGGTAGGAAGTAAAGTGAAGGGGCTAGAAGGGTGAGAAGAACCAGAAAAACAGGAATAGAGCTTAAGAAACAGCTTTGATATCTTTTTGTAAAAAAATAATTATTTATATATATTTGTCTCATCTTTGTGAAAAATATCTTTCCCTGGGGTTCACCTACAACTTTCCCTTCTTGACTGCTCCCACTCAATCCCCTCCCTTCAGCTGTGTACATTACTATGGTTGTTAGCTTGCTTTGACTTTTCCTCCTAGCCTTTTGTTTGTTTTTCCTATTATCTATATATTAGTGAAACCATTTGTTTTTTTTCTTTCTGACTTGTCTCTGCTAATATGATTTCTTCTAGGTCCATCCATGTTATTTCAAATTCATCAAATTTGTCATTTTTAATTGATGAGTAATATTTCATTGTGTATAGCTTTAATATTTTGAAAGAAGGTGAAAATGTACACAGATAATAAACCATTTTTATATTAAATTCCCATAAAAAGTAAAATCCTGCTTGGATAGGAATGCTAGTTTTATTACTTGAAACCGACCTGTAAGAGTTAAGTTGGTTAAGTTTTCACTTTTTCCCTTTGGTCCTGGCTTTCCAAAGGTAATAAATATTTGTTAAATGAACACATAGTCTTAGAACTCCGGCTTGGTGTTTCATTAAAAAACAAAGATCAAAATCTGTTCTTAGCATCTAAGTAATATAATTTTGAAAAACATTTTAGAGTTTAAAGCATTTTAACAAATTTTAATATGTAATGGAGGACCTACTACATGCCAGGGAGTTTTAAAGCCTGGCAAAAACAGAAAATTCTTTAAGGACTTTATGAAGAACCTAACTGATACTGAGTCTAAAATAAGTAAGATCATTTTTCAAAACTTAAATAAAAGAACATTAAGTAGCTAACTTAAGATCCTTACTTAAGTTCCAAAACACTATATTCACTAGTACCAAAATGTTTATGTTTGTGAGAGGTAAGTATATAGTCTTATGTCTGTAAGACACAAGTATTTATTTTTAGGCTACAGCATAATTATTTGAAGGTATTTTATTGACTCCAAAAATCCAGGGTCTTAATACAGATGCAAATTTGAATTCACATGATATACAGTAATGGCCACGGCTTTGCAGTTAAATAATGTACAGGTTTTAAAAACTAATAGGAACTGTAGAGTGCAGATTAAGCTAAGTGCAATGATTTGTAAGGGGGTCATTAAGACCCACTGTGTTTTTGCCTCAAAGCATCTGTTCTCTTCCCACCCCCACTACTTATTGCTCTCATTGAATTAAAAAAAAAAAGTGTTCACACTTTGAAAACTAAGTTTAAACCATGTTTAAATGTTATGATAGAGTTGAAAAAAGTGTTAGAAGAGTTTGCACAAGAAATTTACACTTGTAGCCAACTTGCCTAGGAAATAGTAAAACTGAATTGTGAATCTAGCAAATGATTACGATTTTTTGAGTGACTCCAGTAAATAGAACCTCCTGGCCCTAAACCAAGAATCTTTCCTGACCAATAACAGTGGAACTTGAGTGGGGATTTGAAATTCATCCTGTCTTCTCCAAGGCACAAAGGTCAATCCTTAATCGGCAAAGCCACAGTGAACTTTTCTAGTGCGTAAAAAGCATAAATTGCCCCTGTCAGAAAACCACTTGGTGAAGTTGCTCATTTTTGTGCTTCCTTATTGGGCAGGTAAATAAATTTATTTGCATTTTCAGTCATGTGATAGTTTTGTCTTTCCTTCAAAAATTTAAAGTGAAAGTCATAATTGTAGTTGGTTTATGTTGCTTTGAATGGCTTTATTTTTCAAAAACACTTTATCACTTGCTATAGTTTGTTCTTTACCATTATCTTTATACTTTTTTGACTTAAATTTTTATATCAAACAACAAAAAAGGAAAATTATGGAAAAACCATAAATCCTTATTTCTAAATCCTGCATGTAATAAGATAAAAAATTGTGACAAAAGAGTCAATTTCTGGAAGTTATATAAGTAATACTTTCACACAGGAATAATGGTAACACTAAATTATAATGGAAAGCTTTTAATTTGGTATAGATTATAACTAGTGATATCACAACATTAAGTCTAATATCAAATTAAAAAATATTTCAATTGAAGCACTAGAATTCCTAATCACTTTCCCTCAGTTCTTTCCTAGCTGCGAACCCACATCTGTTGACTACTGAAATTCATTTGATTGACTTTTATACTTGCATGGTGTCCTGCTGAAATGTCACCTTCTGTTGTGTTTCCTGACCATCTCAAAACTTTTGGTTTAACCAATGAAAGCAAATTATACTCACTTCTAGTAATGAATGTATTATGCTCTACTCTCACCAATTATATACAAACAACTTTGTTATTCTAATAGGACTTGTGTTTCTTAAAATTACAGACTGCCTGACCCCTTGTAGTATCTGACATAGCTCTTGGTATTACCTTGTTGGTCACTGAATCTTAATTCACCATATAAGATTTTTTTTAGAATAAAGTATGCTACAAAGTGGATTTTTCTTAAGTCCCAAAATTCTGAATCTTAATTCACCATATAAGATTTTTTTTTTAGAATAAAGTATGCTACAAAGTGGATTTTTCTTAAGTCCCAAAATTCCACAGGTGCTGCTCTACTTGAGTTCGATACATAAAAGTATAAAATATGGGTATGTGTGTGTTTACAAGTCTGAAATCCAAAAGTACCATAAGTTACAAATGAATCACTCAGCATTTAGTTTATAAGTAACATGTGTCCAGCCAATTTCTCATTATAAATGATTATAATTGATGACAGAAATATAAACAGAAGTATAATAAGTGTAGGGTTTTGTTATTTATTTGCAAATAAAATATTAGCAGTAACCCAGACACGTACAAAGCATTTGAGTGGATAAATGAATAAATTCAGAAATAATCTGACAATTTTTAGGCTTCATGTATGCAACAGTGTTTTTTCTTACTGATATACTTTCCCATTTTACAAACTCTAATTTTGGCCCACTTTGGTTTAAAATAGCATTAAACAATTATATATATATATATATATATATATATATATATATAAGCATAATACATTTGATGACAGAAAAAGGGAATGATCTAAAAACATTCTTTATAAATTTTCTTTATAAATTTACAGTGTGATGCAGGGGACAAATAGGAAGTTTTAGATATTGACAAACCTGAATTTCAACCTTCACTTAGTCACTTAACTAGTTGATGATCTTGATAAAGTAGCTAATGTTTCTGAACCTTTAACTATGAGGATACCCAAAGAATATAAAGTTAAAGGTTAGAATAAATATCATATTGGGATCACTTGATTAATTGAGCTCTTTTAGCTGTTATATCTTTCTTTAGCAAATTTCAGGTTTGGGGCTTAAAGCATCTTTAGTTCCAGAAGAGAATTTACTAAAACTATTGATTCTCCAGCTGGCTTGAAGGGATCTTATTTCCTGGCCAAGTCAACAGAGTCAACTAAGCTTATAGAACAGTCTATTGAGGTAATCACAAAAAAATACCTTAATGAGAAGTAAAGTAGGTCATAGATGCAACGGTAATGCGCTTCACATCCCTTTATCAACTCCCTGCTTAGTCACACAGACCCGAATTTTTAGAGTTGGAAAAGAATGTCTAGTAATCCTGACTTTACTAATATGGAAACTAAGGCCTGGGGCAAAATAACTTGCCTGAGATTCCACAGCTGATTGAAGGCAGATCTGGGAAATTAGCTAAGCTTTCCTGACATTTGATTCAATACTCTTCCCAAGTAGTTATGCCTCTCCTTTACTGCTCAGATGAAGGTGATTCCAGGTAGGATAATGATTTTCCAAATCCTTGATCAGCTATTACTACTGCACAAATCAGCTGGAGGATATATATACCAGAAAATGTTCATAGATTGTGAAACGCTCCCATTTTTTATTTCCAATCATGATTTACTCTACACCCTCTCACTGCCATCCCCCTTATTTGCCTGGGAGTTAAAAGCTGGGTTTTGTGCCTAGCTCAAGGACCCTTACCTTTCTTTTGGTCAAATGTCTGGATGAAAACAAGTCAAAGGCTCTAATCCCATGTTTATTTCCCAAGGGTTCTTAAAGATCGTGCTTCACCTTCTAAGGCTTTTAGGCAACCCAAGTGGGAGGCACTCCCATGCGCTTTTCATTGTACCAATCTCCAGATAAAGAAAACCCAGATAATAATAATAACTATTTTTCTTTTGAGACTAGGTCTCGCTATTTTTGCCGGTGGAACCGCAGGCTCACATTGCCCGGGGTATCACAGACTCAAGCGATCCCCAGCCTCAGCTTCCCAGGTAGCTGGGATTACAGGCGCGCGCCACCAGACCCAGCTATTTTTTTGGAAGTAGGTCTCGCTACAGGCTCCAGGCGGGACTCGAACGGCGATCCCTAGCCCCGGCCGCTTCATAGGCTGATGCTTACAGGCATGAGCCACACCATGCCCGACCTAATAACTATTAAGAGCAAAATTCACATTCATATGTGACTACTATGCAATTAGAAATATGCTGGGTGAAATGCATATATCTCCCTTAATTCCCACATAAATATAGGGTATTACTATTTTCATTTTATCTTGTATAAAAACGAGAAAGCTAAAGTCAAATGATATGCTTTAAGTTTGCAAAATTCAGTGGTAGAACTGTTTGAATTCCAGGCGCCATGCCTTTAACAGACCGATTCAAGAGTATTTGCTTCAGTTAAGATTTCTTTATAGCAAATTCCCTCCATTCACTACATATTATACCCTCTACTATACCAGCCCAAACTTGAATCATTCAATGTATCAGTTTTCTCACACACATGTCAAGACTTCTTTATAGAAAAGAATATGTTGGACAGGACAAACAACTGAAATCTTCCTAAAAGTTAGAGCTCACCATTTAGAGAGGAAAATACAATTACTTCTTATTTGGAAAAAACTCTACCTGTAAACTGCTTTTCTAATAGCTCCTTAAATGAATATGAGAATATGTGAAAGAAATATATGTGCAAATATACTTTATCTACGTATGTGCTGTGTGTGAATAAATATAAATCTGTATGTATGCATATATATACATTCTTTTTACTAAAGCACATATCATTCTGCTTCCCTAAAGTTGATACTCCATAATTCTATTACCACAGATTGCATGCTAAGAGGCTGAGCTAAATGAGTTTTGTGTGGATTGATATAGTTCTGCCTTCAAGAAGCTCTCAGGCAAGGAAAGATGTCCTCATAGTTCAGGCAGTCAATATATATTCAAATAATTACCAAAGTAATCAACTTTCATGTGTAATTAGAATACCTATTCTTACTTGTAAATTAAAGGTCACCTCGAGGACAGTTATTTAACTATCAATTAAAACAATTTATAACATACACATTAACTATCTTCCTCAGCATGGTTTTTCTTACCTTGATCTTTTGGTGGTATTGATAAAGAATTCTGCATTATGTTGTATTTGACTTGAATAGTAACTTCCCTAAAAATAATCAAGCACAAATAATAATTAGAAAATAATTGAGAGGCTATCTTAATAAATACTAAGCACACAAGCTTTTAAAAAAGTCTTCCTGTTTGTAATTACATGGTATTAAGAAATGAACTGAACTATTAAAAAATTGATTTTTTTATTTTCTTCTCAATTTTATATGGACAGAATTCTACTGATGCACTGTTGTGGGCTTGGAGAGGAAAGTAATGACTCATTGAGAGAAGGATCTTATTTGCTCTCATAAGATAAAGGGAAATGTGCAACAAAGCAAAACTTCCTTAAAATTGTTTCATGTACTTTAAGAAAAAATGAAAATGTTGAACAATATGGTTACAATCATTTAATGAAATGTATTAGTCATTACAGAGCAATTATGAAGATTATGTAGCAACATGGAAAATGTTATGATACAATGCACTGGATGAACATACTAAACAACACATGCACAAGGCCTATAAGTATATAAAAAACAAAGGCACAGGAAAACACACCAGAATTATGTTGAATTATATATTTACATTATATTTAGTGATGGAATTGGAAGCTATTCCAAATTGGAAGCTATTTCAGTTATTTTTCAGTTGTTTATAATATAGGGTTCCATATTAAAAATATATCTGAATATTAAAATAAGACATGTTCTTGGAAATACTGAAGCAAATATTTTTATAAGCCTTTAAATACTAAAGGCAGAAACCATTATGGTAAATACCAATAAATTTAAAATTTACATGATTATAAATAAAAAATTAGGCTAAATTCAAAGATAATAATTTCTGTTTCTAGGCACAACTAAGTAACAAAAATCACATTTTCTCTCCTACCTGAAACAACCAAAGCAAAAACAAAATACATGAAATCTTTTATATGAGGCATAACTGACAAACAACTTTAAATGCATAATATAATGATTGGGTATTTATAAATATTATAAAATGGTCACCATAATAAATCTAGTTAATTTTTTCCTTGTGATATGAATCTTAGCAACTTTCAAATATGTAATACATTATTATTAGTTATAGTTGCAAGGTTGTGCTTTACATCCTCATACTTATTCCATAACTGTGTTTTTATCCCCTTGACCCATTTTATTCACCTCCTGTCTCTGGCAATCACCAACATGCTCTCTATCTCTATACTGTTTAGTTGTTTTCATGTTTTAGTTTCCACATAAAGGTGAGATCATAAGGTATCTGCTTTTCTTACCGATTTAAATGGACAGATTTTCTTCTTTTTCATGACTGAATAATATTCCATTGTGGGTATACAATGCATTTTTATATATTTTATATTTAAAATATACATTTTGTATGTGGTACATATACACAATGGAATACTATGCATCAATCAAGGAGGACAAACACATGTCATTCGCAGCAACCTGGATGGAACTAGAAAGACTCATATTAGCAGAAATAAGTCAAAAAGAAAAAGAGAAGTACAGGATGGTCTCACTTATATGATGGATATAGGGAAAGACAAATAAGAATGAAAACAACCAATGGGACTGAACCATGGAGTGAGAGAGGAGGAGGGGGAAGAAGGCAGAGGAGGTGAAGAGCACAACAGATCAGGATGGTAACAAATGTTAGTGAAGTGGGAAAGCCCCGGGGTACACAATAATGGACTAATGTAATATAAATATAAATATACGTATATATGTAAATTTAAAAAATTAAATTAAATTTTAAAAAAAGGGACAGGGTTATTAGGGAATGGAGAAAAAGAGAGCCATCTGCATAGTGCCAGGCAGGCAGGAGAGCTGCTTCTCCCCAGCATGGAAATTGTACTGATTCCTTTTTTTTCATTAAAAAAATTCATTTTATTGATTTGTCGCATTTGTGCATTAATTGATCCCTCTCCCCCTCCGTATCCCCCCTCCAGTCACTCCATCTCCCATTTTTCTGCCATTTGTTGGTTAAGTTGATGTTCAGTTGTTCGTTGTTTGGCCTGCTGGTCTCTTCCGATATCTGGTAAATGGTTTTTTTTATTTTTTTGCATATATATGTATACTTATATTTATATTACATTAACCCATTATTGTGTACCCCGGGGCTTTCCCACTTCACTAATATTTGTTAACCATCCTGATCTTTTGTGCTCTTCATCTCCCTCACCTTCTTCCCCCTCCTCCACTACTAGGAATCTAGCCAGAGGACATGAAAACATTAATTCAAAAGGACACATGTATACACATGTTCATTGCAACCCCGTTTACAATTGCTAAGAATTGGAAACAAACCAAATGCCCCCAAACAGATGATTGGCTAGAAAAAATGTGGTACATATACATGATGGAATACTATGCATCCATCAAGGAGGACAAACACATGTCATTTGCAGCAACCTGGATGGAACTAGAAAGACTCATTTTAGCAGAAATAAGTCAAAAAGAAAAAGAGAAGTATAGGATGATCTCACTTATATGATGGATATAGGGAAAAACAAACAAATAAAAAAGAATGAAATCAACCAATGGGACTGAACCATGGAGTGAGAGAGGAGAAGGGGGATGACTCCTTTTTTTTTTCTTAATTAATTTATTTTTTTATATATGTGTTTAACATCTTTGTATTCCCTGGGGACCACCCACCACCTTCCCTCCCTGACCACTCCCCCTCCCATCTCCACCCCTCCTCACCCCCCACACACTTATCCCTTTTGTGAGATTTTCATGTACATGTCTATGGCCTAAATTGTCAACCAGAATAAACTTTATAGTAACAAAAATAAAATAAAATAAAATGCAAAAAAATATACATTTTGTTATGCTCCACTTTACTGCTCTTCAGATACTCCCTTTTTAAAAACTTTAAAATCAAAATCTTGATCAAATTGGCTACAATCCTGCATGAAACCAAGTCTGTCAGTACTGTTCTTCTAATAGCACATGCTCATTTTGTGTCTGTGTCACATTGTGGTAATTCTGACAATCTTTCAAACTTTTTTTACTGTGAATATGATCTGTCACAATGATCTTTGATCAGTGATTTTGATGGTACTATAATAATTGTTTGGGATACCATGAACTGTGGCCATATAAGATAATAAATTTAATGAACAGATGTTTTGTGTGGTGACTGCTCCATGATCTCTGTTTCTCCATCTCTCTATCTTCAGACCTTCCTATTTCCTGGGTCACAACAATATTGAAATTAGTACCTACTAGTGGTCTTCAAGTAAAGGGAAAGTTAAATCTCTCATTTTAATTAAAAAATAGTAACAATTTGTTCATTTAAATGAAACAAACAATTCCCTTGAAAGATACAAACTACCAAAGCTTACTCAACAAGTGAGCCCCAAAAGCAGGATGGAATATCACATACCTATCAAAAAAGATAAACTCTTGCCATTTGCAGCACTAAGAATAAGTTGCAGGAAATTATGCTAAATGAAATAAATCAGGAGAAAGACAAATACTGGAGGGTGTTATTTACAAGTGAAATATAGAGCAATCATATGGAGGTCCCTTAAAGCCAAACTAACAACAGACTCTTCAAAGTTGACTAGAACTGATTAAATCTGATTAGAACTGACTAAAGCTGACCAGAACTGATAGTATCAGAGGAGGGGGAGGGGAACAAAATGGGGAGGGATCTGTGGGTTCTTTGGTGGTGGGTGTGGTATAGTAACAACACCTGAATGGGGAGATCTTATATCTCTAAAACACAAATAATAACATAAACCAGAGTTACCACAATATAAATATATAAATGTCAAAATCGTTAAAAAGGACAAAATCAGTGAGGTGTAGGACAATTCTAAACTGCTATTATATCAGTAATTGGAGAATAAGGAGGTGGAAGAATAGAAAAAAATTACTCTGAGAAATTATGACTGAACACTTTCCACATTTGAGTAAAGTTTAAAAATACATAGTTTCAAAAAGCTATAAAAACTGAAGCACAAGAAACATGAAAACTATACCAAAGCATATCATGGCAAATTGTTCAAAATTAATGAAAAAGGAAAAAATTAAATATAGATAAGAAAAGACACATTACATATACAGGAATAACAGCAAATCTTTCTGCTGGAAACAATGATAGTGAGATAGTGAGATGATAGTGTAGAGATATCTATAAAGCATTGAAGAAAAATTATGGCAAAGGCATAAAGGGGTTTACTAGGCATAAAGGAGGTCATTTCACAGTTATCAAATGGTCAACATATTAAGAAGATACAACAATACTAAATGCTTATATTATTAATAAATGAGTTTAAAAATTAAATTAGTTGCAACAGTTAAAACTGTTCTAACAGTGAAATGTGCACATATGAAAGAGTGAAACTGTACTCCCCAAATTATAAAATTCTGTAAATGATTAGCAAACCAGTGATGTTAGAGACAAAAAGAAGGCACACTCTTTTCAAGTTCCTTAAATATTTATCAAGATAGACCATAGTCTAATTAATTGAAACAAGGCTTAATATACTTAAGAGGATTGTCCTCTTGGCCACAGTGGAATAATGGAGAAGATAAAAGAACAGAAATATTTTCTGGATTATCACCAAATATTTGTTTAATAAGTCACATACTTATAAATAACCTATCAGCGAGGGAAAACATTTAATAGAAAGTTAGGAAGTGAAATGAAAGCACAAGATTGTGTGACTCCATTAAAGTAGTAAATATGGAGGAATTAGAGCACTAAGCAGTTGTATTGGGAAATAAGGTATATTTCAAATTAATAACCTCAGTTTCTACTTTGAACACAAGAAAAAGCAGATTAAATATAAAATAATAAATGAAATGACATCAAAATAGAAATAAGTGAAATGACATGAGATCAAAGAAGAAATAAGTGAGATAACAGAACAAGAGATAAAAACTAGTTATACCAAAGCAAATTTTAGCTCAACTTATCAGGAGAAAGCTGTGATTTCACTGATCTTTCGAAATACATTTTTCTTTTCAATTTAATCTACTCTTATATTTTTATCATTTCCTCTTTTCTACTGACTTTTGTTTCATCTGTTCTTTTTTCAGTTGCTTCAGGTATAATATCAGAATATTTAGATTTTTTTATTTTTATTGATGTGGGCCAAAATTGTTACGTACTTCTCTCATAATACCACTTTTAGAGCATCCCCTAAGATCCAGTAGCTTGTCTCATCATTTGTACTAATCTCCACGTAATTTTTAGGTTTTCCTTTGATTTTTATCAACTGAGGAGTTATTTAAAAGCATATTGTTTGATCTCCACATGTTTTGGTTTGTTCTGAGTTTCTTTTGGTGGTTATTTTCTAGCTTTATATCATTGTAATCACAGATGTTTGAGATAAGTTCTATTTCCATGTTTTTTGAGACATGTTTTGTGTTCTAGTGTATGAGCCCAACAGTGTTCTGTGCACACTTGGAAAGAACGCATATTAATTTTCTTGGGGAGGAATGCTCCGTAAATGTTAAGTACCTCTGGTCAAAGATTTCATTTAAACCTATTATTACCTTATTAATTTCTGTCTGGATGATCTATATCTGTGTTTAAGTGGTGAGCTGAAATTCCCAACTGTAATTGTGTTTTTGTCAATGTGCTGTATTAGGCCTGCTAATAGTTGCTTTATAAAATTAGGTGTCCTGTGGTTGGTACGTAAGTAGTAATGACAGTTAAAACTACTTGATAAACTGTCCAACTGATCATTACACAGTCCCACCCTTAACTCTGATAAACTTCTTTGGGCTGTTTTTTTCTGTTTTGACTGTGTATTGACTCAAAGGATCTTGTTTCAGCCTTCACTTCAAGTTTGCCTTTATCAGTGGGTTCTAAATGAGTCCATTGTAAGTAAAATGTAAATAGCTCATATTATTTTTTGATCTGACAGCATTCATTTATTTCCTTTTTACAAAGAGACAGTGAACAAATACATTTTGTGAGAGGAGGGTTGGATAAGTCCAAAGGAGTACAAATGAGTTACTCTAGATTTTGATTCTATTTATATTTCTAAATTGTTACCTATTAGTTAATACCACCATAGTGCACCTACCACCAATTCACCTATGGTTCCATCATCAGATGACTCATATTTTTAAACCCAATTTGTCTTTTAAATGGTAAGTTGAGACCATTCACTGTTAGGGTGATTACTGATATAATGAGACTTTGGTCTTTCATTGTTGTTGTTCTTTTACCTTTGGTGTTTCTTCATTTGTTTACAGATTTTTCATTTTTATGACTTCCCCTGGTAGTTACTTCAGTTTATTTCTCATTCTACATGTCTCTTACCTTAGGTTTTTGCTTTGTGATCATCACGAAGGCTAAAGCAAGGTTACTATGTCTAATATAGTAGACATTTTATTCTAGTATTAAATTGTTGTCATTTAGCTATCAAGATTTTTTTCCTTTGTTCCAACCCTTTAGCATTTTGCTGCCTCATATTGTTTGTACTATTTAGACTCTGTATTCCTATTATTAGTTACTTCTTGTAGAAGAATTTCTTTCAACATTTCTTGTAGAGTAGGTCTGGTGGTGGTAAACTCCACTAGCTTTTGTCAGCTTTATAAATAAATTTGTGGGGTAGAGTATTCTTGGCTGGCAACTTTAGTCTTTTAGGATTGTTGTCTTTTGTAGGCTTGGTAGTAACTGCTAAAAAATCTGAAAAGAATCTGACTAAGGTATCTTTTCTTTTTTTCTCTAGCAGTCTTTACTATTTTCCTTTATTTCTAAGTTTTGATAATCTAAGAATGGTGTTTGGTGGTAAAGAGTACCTTACATTTAGAAATTTGAGTGTTTTTTTGTCTCCTGACCACATCACTTTTATTTATTTCTTTGTGATCCACAAAGTTCTAGCTATTTTTCCTTATCAGCAGTTACTATTCCTCTGTTCTCTTTTCACTTTCTGGGATACATACTATCCTTCGATATTTTCTTCTAATGAGTGATATTTCTTACAGTTTCTTCATTTTATCTTTATCTTTTATCTCTTCTTCACTTCAGTTATTTGCACAATTTTGTCTTCAATTTCTAAAATTCTTCTACTAGTTTAATTCTATGTGTTTCTCTTTAGATATCATCAATATCTTTAGTGAAAAACTGTTTTTGCAGCTCTTTTCTGAGATCCTGCACCTGCCTTTTTTAATTTGTCTTCCCAGTAACTCACTTAGCATTTTAAAAACTGTATACTAAATTTTTATTAGTTCTTCTACTTCTATGTCTTTGGTATATGTCTCTGGACCTCTAATTTTCTACTGCTTTTCCATCTTCTTTTTCTTCTCCACTGTTCCTTGCTTCCTAGGCATATATATCACCTTATTTATTTTTTTGCAGTTGGGATACTGTGGGTTTTGTTACTGTTCTTTGTTTACCTTGGTGGCAGTTGCAACTCTAACCATGTATCCACTATGCTTCAAATCCTTCGGTTATTCTCTGTTGTCCACAGATAAAGCCCAATTTCGTTGGTTTTTTCCTTTCAGATTGATTGCGCACACACACACACACACACACACACACACACACACACACGTTTTACATCGTTGTATACCCCAAGATTCTCCCACCTCCTTGTCACTGGTGAATCATCATCTTATTCTCTTGTGCCCATCCCTCCTCTGATTTTATCCTGCCTCTCCCATGCTCTGTGCTTCAGTTCACTGACAGTTTCTTAGTTTTAAGTTTAACTTGTCCTTTTGTTTGTTTTCCTTATATCCCTTATATAGGTGAGATTATTCAGTATTTCTTTTTTTCTTTCATGTTTATTTCTGCTAACATGATTCCTTCTAGGTCCATCAATGCTATCATAAATGCATCAAATTTGTCTTTTATGATTGCTGAATAATATTCCACTGTGTAAATATATCACAACTTTCTGATCCATTCATCTGTTTTGGGGAATTTGGGTTGTTTCCATATTCTGGTTATTGTAAATAGTGCTGCAATAAACATCCCAGCACATGTGCCTTTTGAATTAGTGGTTCTGTATCCTTCTGGTAGATTCCTGAAGTGGGATTGAATGGCAGTTCCATTTTCAGTAGTTTGAGGGTCCTCCACACAGCTTTTGATAGTGACCAGATCAGTTTGCATTCCCACTAGTAGTGTAGAAGTACTTTTTTCTCCATATCCTTGTCAGCACTTGTTGTCTATTTTTTTGATATGGGTCATTCTTAACATTGAGGTGAGGTAGTATCTCATTGAGGTTTTGATTTGCATTTCCCTGATCATTAGTGATGTTGAGCACTTTTCATATGCCTGTTGGTCATTTGAATTTCCTCTGGAAAAGTGTCTTTTATGCTATTACCCCTATTTTTTGAGTGGGCTTTTCCCTCTGCATTTGTTAAGTTATGTGTCTCTTTGTTTTGGTTACAGTCTCTTTTGCTGTGCAGAAACATTTTAGTGTCATATAGTCCCAGTTGCTTATGTTTTCCTTCATTTTCTTTGCTTGTATAGATGTGTCCTGGAAGAATTTTCTGTAGTGTAGGTCATGGAGTGTTTTGCCTATGCTTTCATTTCTATATTTTATGGTTTCAGGCCTCATGTCCAAGTCTTTTAACTACTTTGAATTGGTTTTTGTATATGGTGTGAGAGAGTAGTCTAGATTCATTCTTTTGTATGCAGCAGTCCAATTTTCCCAGCACCATATATTGAAGACGCTAACATCCTATTTCTTTTGCACAGCATATAGGCCTTTCTCATACTGGTCTATGTGGTTATCACTACTATGGTATGAAGAGGTGCACTCAGAATTTGACCAAATGGGTCACCCTCATAGACCTGAACATTTCTTCATGATGGCTTTCTCTGTCTTGATATGCAATTTCTACTCAATTCTTTTTCACACCTGCTCCAAACAAGACAATTTTATTGACCTACATATTCTCTTCCAACACACTTTGGCTCAATCTTACCATTGGCATCTCTTTAAATATGTTCATTTCCCCTTTAAATTTGCTAGTTTCTTGATGGCAGGGAGAATCGATATTTATATTTCCAGAATCAACAGGTGACTGGTATAAAATAAGGTTTAATAAATGTTTACTGCATGAATGTCAATAATGATGGAAACACAATAGTGCTAAAATTATTTGGCAATATTTTTACAGTTCCTTCAAGGGCTTTTCATATCTTTCAATCTTTTAGCTTTTAATAGACAAACTTCCAAAATTTGGCAAGCTTTAATGAATTGTGATTTTTGAAATCTGAAGCAATGTCTTATTTATTCTGTCTTTACTATATTTTTCCAAAATTAAAGCCATAGACAAAATGACTTAATTTCTCAGTACAAAGTTCTCCCTCTAATGATTAATGATTGAGTTCTTAGTAGGACTGAATTACTTCTAAAATGATTATAAAATTGTCTATGTAAGTGTAAAAAATGTGCTAGGTTCTTGAGTTTCTCTAGTATCAGGTTTTAAGGATTTACAGATATATTAAATCTTTTTATGTTTCATCAATTATAGATAACAAATACTAGCAAATAATGGTGCCTACAGTATCCATAAACATAGTATGTTGACAACGCTATTTTCCTCTTTAAATGTTTCTGTGCTTTTCAATCCATATAAAAAAAGGAAGCATAAAAGGGCCCAAGTTTTAACAAATTGGCTTTATTCCATTTCTTACTTATGAATGCAAAAGATATACATATATGAAAAATATTTTCTAGCTTCTACATCAAAAAAATCATACTTGGAATTTCCAGACTGGCTTTGGTCAGGCTATGAGCTTACCAAAATGAAGAAGATGAAAGCATTCCAATAAGAATTGCATCATTTGGTAATACGCTTTTCCAATCTTTTTTTTTTTTTGGACAATCAGCAGCGAAAAAAAAAAATGCATGAAATAAGGTCATCATTTATACCTCCATACTATGAAACTGTTCACTGTTCTATTCCCTTCAATCAATCTGGTTAGCAGTGTTTCCATTATTTTGGATTAACTTACTACTTTCAATTGATGATATTTTGACCATTATAACTTTTCTCTTGTCTATAGTTAGGTATAAAACCATTCTTACACTAAAACAGTTTACAGAAAATCAATAAAATTTTACGATAGCTTTGACTTCCTTATATTCTTCTCTTAAGTCTTATCTGCTACCAACTACAACAGGGTTTTGGTTTCATGACCACAAACATTTGGTATAGTTTCAAAAAATTTCTGTTTCTATCAATCTACCTCTTTCATTCAAACCCCTTATAACATGACTAGCACAGCCCATTTCAGTCTTGGTTCTGCCCCTGTTTTTCCTTCTTCACAGTCCCTGCATTAAATTAAAATCCCATCAGTTAGCTTTACAATAACTGTTCAATTAAATAAATCCACTTCTCTGGCTGATTTCTTACTAAGTTCATTCATATTGCACATTTCTTAACATTCTTCTGGATGTATGAAGTTATGTGTAACAATGACTCCTGTTGATTTTCTTCCTCTTTTAAAAGAATTCAAACTTTCATCTTTTTCCTGGGGCACTTCAGTCGCAGATTTACTTTTCAGTATCACCTAACTTTTTTTTTTTTTTTAAATTCCCTGCCACCAATAATGTTTAACACTTAGATTGTCATAAAATAACAATCTGGAAAAACACTTTTTAAGCACAAACCCATCTCTCATTCTAAATTCCAAATTCCTCTCTTGGAGGCAGTAGAGCTTGAGTACTATCATGGACATCCTATTAGGGAGATTTTGTGTATGTATATAAGCTAAAAATGCAGAGTAGAAATATGCTCTGTCCTCCTTTTTCCCCTCCCCAAATTCGAGCAGATTATACATACTACTCTTTTCGCTCACCTAATATTTTCAAGAGTACTTACATGTGCCCTTATTTTTTTTAAAGACTACATATAATTTCATTGCATGGGACCACATATAAAATGGCTCCATTAACCAGTTGTCTGCTAATCAAATTAGATTGTTCTCAACCTCTGTTTTTATTAACTTGCACTGTGCATTCTTATATACATCTTTACTAACGTCCAAGTCAGTCTACAGAATTTATCCAAACTAAGAAATTTCTGGGTCAATTTAAAATTTTTATGGCTGCTCCCTAGTTATCACTTTGAAGAGTTGTATACTCATTTATCTAACATTGGATTGTTAAAATGAAAAAATGAAATGAAAAATGAAAATATTTCCACAAAATATTTTCAGTCATCTATATATAAACTCTTCAAAGATTTTCAACATGTCTAGATCTTTTTCTCAACTCTAGTTGAACATATAAACACTTTTCTCTGTTGCAATACTCAAACTCTGACAAGAGAACAAAAACCAAGTTTCACAAATCAAGGACTGAGAAGGGTGATTATTTACGGGAAACCCCTGACAGATCAGAAAGAGGAAACAGTTGTGAGACAGTGGTGCTAACCAGCAGGACCTAGAGGAAGTGGACATTAGTGTCATGGAGCATGGCCCATTAGTTGGTATCAGCATATTCTTGTCATGAAAATGAAAAGACAAAGTGATTTCCAAATTAAAAAAGACAAACCAGATAATAGGAAGAAAAAAGTCTTATATATTTGAAAAACTATTTTTTTTAAAAAATTGTTCTTTTCAAGACATTATAGATGTACAAGTGTAATTTAAAAAATAATTTTAGTGTAAAAATGGTGCCCTTTTGTTTAATATGAAATGTCTTGACTGAAGCAGTTTCAGCTGAGAACCAGGTGAACCCAATTAACCTAATTTCACTTGTCTGTACTAAGTGGTTTGTTTTAGATGCATACCACTCCCTAAATCCTTTAGGTATAACATGGAAAAACCATAAACAGGCTACAAAGGTCATGACATTAATTTTCCTGTCATTCTCATGCTTTAAATAGGCATCAAAAAACTAAAAAATCATGTCCTCTGGGAAGGGAGGCAAATGTGAAACTAATTATGGTAGTTATTGTTGTCTACTATTAATTTAAACATTGTGACCCTAACTGCATTTATTTTGGTATGCCTTTTGTTGATGAATAAAATTTTTCAAATAAGATTATTGCCTTCTCTCAAGCAAAATAACTCACCAGAGGACTAGTAGACAAAAGTAACAACTCTAAAATTTGAATTTTCATTTAGCTAAAGTTTAACAATCAAGTTTAAGAAACACACATGGAATCTCCTTTGCAGAAAATGCTCTAATCTATTACAAAATGATATTTTAAAATTTCATAAAGGTAGAATATTAAACCAAGAACTGTATTTGTCTTAACAGCTTGCTTATGGACATTTTTCACTTGTTTTCTGCTGTTTAATAATTATATTGTATCACTTGTTGCTTGTTAACCTAAATTAAAAAAAATGGGGAATATTTCAGTAGCTTTTTTTCTGCTTAAGTTTTCAAGACTCAAACTTTAGGTGACTGGAGGACAAGATGGTCTAGAGGCACCAATTTTCTGGTAGTCCAGAATTCCACCTCCTTATATCTAGGTATCAAGAGCAAGTGGGAACTGCACACCTAAGCATATGGGACATATATGTTGCTATTATCCTCTAGGATCTTGAAATAAAAATAATAACCCCCACATTCTGTTGGGCTTGTTTTAATTCTAATAAATTAAAGGAGGAAAGATGAGGACTGAAAATAGTAAATGATGAGTGGGTGGATAGGAAGAAAAATAAGGCAAGGAGAGAGATATCAACATCTGTGCAGAAGTAAAGAGGGGGAACACGATACCCAGCAATTAAAAAAAAGAGGGGAAGAAGAATGATGGCAACATCATTTTAGAGGAAGAAATGGCATATAAAGAAACACTAAATTCTAGTATCTTTAAAAGTAACAGAAGATAGAAAATCATTGAAAGTAGCTCTTCATGTACTCTACTGCAGTTAGAAAAGATACTTATACTTCCTGTGTATTACTGATAGTTTTGATAGTCTATGGTGTTGTTGCTAATATACTGCAACAGTTTATTAAAATTTAAGTTGAGATTAAAGTTAATTAACTTAGGAGTATATTTTATTTCTCAAAACCTGAAAGTTAATCTTTAAAAAATTGTCTCTTTTTGAGGTGGTAACTATGTGGCAGTATCACATAAGAAAGAGAAGAAAAATAATGACGCAAAGTCAAGAGCAGTATTTCTTTCTCACAAGGATTTTTACAATGGTTTATGTGGATACACAGGAATAATTGGAATCCCTGTGAAAATACCATTCTAGATAAAACTTACTTTCTTCAATATATTATAAAAGATGACTGGTTTTTAAACTTAAAGACATAAGGTAGCATGTTTTGTTTATCTTTAAAGACATATATAGATTTATTGGGGCAAAAAAACAGTATTTTCTATCTAGAACATAGCTATTCCGTGTAGGAGTGGGGAATACAATTCAACTGAGGGTCTAAACATGAAGAAAAGGACAGACCTTATTTCAAATAGTGGTAAATTCTAGGCAGCAAGATTTTCTGGAGAGAAAGTTGGAGACCATTAGGGCTAATAAAGGCTAGAGTTGATGGGTGTGCCAGAAGCCATTACAGGACTATGCTTTAGAAATGTCTTGTATCCCTGATTTCCCAGGATATGTGTAGAAGAACCTGGCAGTGCCAAAATATCTTTACTCTCAGGGAAAAAAGCTCCTACAACCATTGGTGAGCAAAGAGAAAAAAATATAGAAGATGGCTACAGAAACTTCCAACTCTGATTATTTTTTAAACATTCTATTCATTAGCAAATCATAAATTCTCATCTGGGTGTATGAACGATGGAAGCATCATAATCTTACAGGGAACAGAGTGGGACTTTGTCTATTGATACTGATACATCGCTCCATTTTGAGAACCACTGGTTTAAATAGCTCTTTCTTTGCATATTGGCAAAAAAAAATGCACTTAGGCTAAAAAAATACATTATCCATCCCCTTTTCTAGAATATTCGTGATACAAACAATGAAAATAAAATAGAAATTAAGCATTTTTTAAAAAATTAGTGTGAACATTATTTTCCTAAGCTGATTCTAACTTAATTCAGAGGCTTTTCTATTTGATCTTTCCTACCAAAAATTAAGGATAAATTTTCATACTTTCTACAAAACACACCCAGAAAAGTATCTACAAAAATATCAAAATTTTAGAGTAATATGTTTCTAGCAAATAGAAATTTTCACTATTAAAAAATATGATACATCAGTTATGACTCACAATTCTCAGTTTCATTAAGTAACAATTTAAATTGGATAAGAGAGTTCTCTAGGTGAACCAAGAAAGAGGGAAGGATATTGTATTTCAAATAGGAACATTTTTATTCAGTAAAGACTTGCAGAATTAAAATTTTTAGTAAGAATCAATGAGGAAGTAAAATATGTCCAGGAATATCACCAATTCCAATATCGATCACATATTTCACACTTTATTGAATACCTGTGAAATACACAGTGGGCAGTTTGCTTAGATACAGGCACTGTCCTTGAAAGGCTTTTTTAAAGAGTCTTGGTGGTGAAAAGATGGTCTTCCAGGATAAATGAAATATAATGTGTAAAGTACTAAAAGATTCTTTCAACAAAGATTAATATCACCACATTTTTTCCTCAACAACCCATGTTTCTGGTATCACAGTGTAAATGTGCTCCAGTTCTCCTACTTCTGACTTTACATACTAGAAGGTATATCCCTCTTCTTTCCCAAGGCCAGACCCTTTGTGTCTTGAATTCCATACTCTCCTATTTTCTCGACAATACCAAAATATTATTCCTTTTCTAGTTTGCCAACTTAACTTTTCCCTTTCTAACAATATCTATTGCATGGTCTTAAAAGAAACACAACTCTTAAAAACATAGACAAAACCATTTTACAACATCTCTCCTTCCAACTGTAGGTTCCTAAGCTTATATAGATACTCTCAATCTCAAGTAAAGTTCTTTCCATAAAGGTCACTTCTACATCTCCCATTCTCACTTCATATGGTCTTTAGTCCAACAACTCCTCCAAAACTGCCCCCTCCAAAGTCATATATAGTTGCTGTTCAGTCTTCATTGTATTTCCTTCATACACTCTTTCCTCTTAAGTTTCCATGAACCAGAAGTTCCTGGTTATCTCCTTCTCTGCTTTTCTGACCATCAAACCTTGGAGTTCCTCAAAGCAAACATGATGTCTCCTTCTACTTTCTCTCTAGGAGATTCTCATCTATCTCTAGAGTTTTAGTTATTACATTAAACAGAACGCATTGAACAAATTAAATACAAAGATAAGGAGAGTTATTTGTATGGTAATAGGCTGTATGAAATGAATTATTTGGGTACTCATAGGTTATATGAAGGAAAAAACATTAACTAGAAAATCTGCTGGAATCAGAAAAAAGACCTGTATTGTATGGTATCAGTTACTGGTATTTTCTCTAATCTTGCTGGCTGTTACTAGAATGAATTATTGGTAAGGAAAAGAATAATCTTTTTTTCCTGCTGGAAATATGATTTCAGTGTAAAGGTGACAAGTCATCTGTTTTTAGCATATTAAGACAGGCAAATCCAATCAAAATGACTAAACAGGTGCTAAAAACTAATTGATAATTTTAATTAATAGGTTGATGGTAACAAGGCAGTAAACTTTTTCAAATGACATTTTAACAGTCTCTCACCATTTTATGTTTGTACCTATGTGTGAAAATTAGAAATCAAAATAGACTTTAGTGGAACACTGTTCAACAATTAAAAAATACACAACTTGGATGAGTCTCAAAGGAATTACTATTTATGAGAAGACTCAATTGATTATATATTTTAAGATTCCATTCATATAATATTGTTGCATGACAAAAATACAGAAATAGAGAACAGACTAGTGGCTGCTAAAAGATTAGGGAAAGAAGGGGTGAAGGCGAGTATGGTCAAGGAGGACAACATGAGAAATCCTTATGATGGAACTGCTCTGCATCCTTGACTAAAGTGCTCACTAGATGCTATACATGTGATAAAAAGTGCACAGGCATGGTATATGTGTGTGTGTATGTATATATATATATATATGCAAAAGGACTACACAAAATTAAGGACAACTGTGTAAGATCTGGATTGTAACAGTATTAATAGTCTGGATGTTACAGTTTCGGAAACTGTATAAATGGTAATAGAATACCTATTAATTCTTATAATTGCATATAAAATTAAAAATGATCCATAATTGAAAAGTTCAACAAAAAGTAACTGCAAGGTACTTATAGTATATTATCAAAGATTACTAGATTATTCATCTCTGACTATAGAATATCATTTTTTTAAAGTAGTCTTCTTCTTCCAGTTTACCCATACTTCACCTCTGTTGAGGTAAGTCCATGAAGAAAGGCATATTTAGGTAGACAAAAGGAGACATGTTTTGAGGTTCAAAAGAACATAGGGAAAAAGTATCAACATTTTAAAAAATAGATCTTGAAATGTACTTGAAAGTCTGAGATCATTATGACATAAACAAGTATTTATGACCTAAGAAAAACCAACTCCTTTAATACTTTTAAGTATTAAAAAAATAACATAGAATTAAATTACAAAGTAACACATTTGTTTATGCAGCTGGCCTTTTTTAAAGTCAGGGAACTTTAAACCTACAATTCTAATAGGCTTACTGGTGACACCCCAATCCTTTGAAAAATAAATGAAATATCATAAATCATCTGACAGTTCTTAAGCTTAGGTTTTTATCATCACGCAGAGGCTTTAACAAAAAGCAATATGAAAGGATAGGATCTTGTTTTGTACCCTATAAAGTTTAAGATAGAAAATAAATCATACTATTAAATGTCACTTAGAACCCCAACTTCAATACGTAGGATTGGATTGGCATAATATTCTTCGTTATTCCTCTGAGAATTCATGCAAGCAGAGTAGATTTTCTTACAAAATATTTTAGAACTCTGGCACTTCCTGCGATAAATGAAGAAATAAGGCTTTGGAACTGCAATTGGGTATATTTAAGTACTTCACACAGGCAACCAGACTGTCATCTTGCTGGATATCTAGCAGTATGGATTTATTATTTGGCATCAAAAGGAATGTTTGAATGCTAATAAAGAGTAAAGGGCTAAGGTCTTTTCATTTTAAGCTACAAATTTAGAACCACATTACAGATATAGAATTTAACCTTGTTTTCTGGAGAGGTGATTTAATGAAACATATTTGTAGGTTTTGCAGGAAATCTTAAAATGAAAAATCTATAAGCTACACAAAATGTTTAAGATTCAACAGAACAGTAAGATCTAGTAATTTAAGATCTGGTCACTTCATCATAGTGAAGTTCCAAGAAAAGAAATTATGGGTGACAGTTTTCCTGACTTGATTTAATGTAAATTTATTATCTGGGAAATGATAGTTCAAGTGAGACTCCAATTCATAAAATATGTTTTCAGAAGTCCCCTGAAATAGCATTATGGAAATGAGGTCAAATATTATGAAATATTGATTAGATACCAAGCAACAGTTTAACAAATATGTAAGTACAAAGAAAACAATGACGTGAACACAGATTTTCCCACTAGCCAATTCAGAGAAGGGAACATTACTTGTAATCTGAAGGTTCCTTTATGTTCTTTACCATTAAATTCTAATTCTCCTGACCATACCTCCTTCTTCCCAAGTATCCTTAGCTTTTCTTTTTTTTTTTTTTTGCTTCCTTTTATTGTGTTACCATTTGTATCTGTAATCACATTATTTTACAATATTATAGAGTTATATTTGATGGAGCTTTGATTTTCATTATTTTTGTAAGATTCTTATACGTTCATATAATTCATTCATGATGGTATGTTTGAGTATAGCAAAATTTTTGCCTTCTCTTGTTGATGAATATCTGAATTAGTCTCAATTTTCTGGAACACTGTCACATGTTTTACTTGTGTATAAAAGCTCTTTGTAAGATTGTCTATTCCTCAGAGTGGGATTATTTTGTTTGCATATGACAAGTTATTAAATAATGACAAAAGATTTTGTATGGTTGTTATATATTTTTATATGGTTTTATATATACCAGCTATAACAGGATAAGCATGCTCAGGATGCGCCACCTTCTTGCTAATGCTGCTGTAAATATGGTGGGTGGGTGGGTATAAATTAGTTTGTCCTTGTGACCTATTTACAAAGATTTCTTTTACTTTTTGAGTAAAAGTGAAATGCACAAATACATTTCAGAGGTTTCTGAAATACATGTATTTTATAACTCAAACAATTATTATTTTCATAAAGAAAGTTCCTTTACTATTGTTCCTATGTTTTAATGGTAACCATTCTTCTGATTCTTTTCCCTCACAGATAAGTTTTACCTACTCAAGAGCTCTATAAAATTACTCTTCAGTATAAGACTGCTTTCAGGTAACATAATGAGAAGCATCCACACTGTTGCATGTGTCAGTGGTTTGTTCCTTTTCACTACTGAGTAGAATTCATTTTAGAAATACAACAGTCTGTTTACCCATTTTCACTGATGGGTACTTGGGTTATTCCAACATTTTGGTTATTATGTTTGCTTTTGATATCAGAGTACTCTTGACCTCATAAAAATGTGTTTGAAAGTTACCTTTTTTTTTCAGTTATTTTGAAAACATCTCATCTCAGCAGAATTAAGTATTAGTTTGTATTTCAAGATTTAGTAGAATTTACTGTTGAAGCTATGTAGTCATGGAAATTGTTTTTTTTTGGAAACTTTTTATCTGTTTTAATTTCTGTGCTTCTTGTGACTGGCTTGTTCGAGATTTCTTTATCTTCCTTACTCACTCTTGGGTGATTGTTTAATTAAGAATACGTCCATCTTTCCTAGGTTTTTGAATTTGTTAGTGTAAATTTGTTCTGGTTGCCTCTAACTATCCTTTGAATTTCCATAGCATTGGTTGTAATTCTGCTCTTTCACTTTTGTTTCTATTTGAGATTTCTCCCTTATTTTCTTTAGTGAGTCTTGCTAGAGGTTTGTCTATTTTGTTTATCTTTTTAGAGTTAGCTTTTGGTTTCATTAATCTTTTGGACTATATTTTTTATTTTTATTTCATTTACTTCTGCTTTGATTTTCATTATTTTTGTCCCACTGACTTTTGGGCTTCTTTCTCTAATTACTCAAGATTAGAGAGAAGGTAATTATTTGAGCTTTTTCTTGTTTCTTGGTGTGGGCCTAAATTTCTATATACTTCCCTTTTTACTGCTTGCACTGCAATCCATTAAGTTTCGGAATGTAACACTCCTATTATCATTAGTCTCAAGGTATTTTTCTGATGAATTCATTAAGTCATTAGTTTTTCGGTAGTGTTTTGTCCAGTCTCCATGTATTAAAATTTTTTTTTTTGTTTTTTTTTTTTGGGTAGTTGATTTTTAGTTTGATGCCTTCATGATCCAAGAAGATAAAAAGTATGGTTTCAATCTTTGTGAATTTGTGACTTTGCTTTGTGACTTAGAAGGTGCTCTATTCTGGATAATTTACAATGTGCATTTAAGGAAAATGTGTATTTTATGTATACATGTATGTACATATATATGTATGTATGTATGATGTATTTTTTCCAGTGTGACAATCAGTAACCTATAAATATCTGTATGATCCATGTGGTCCAAGATTTTGTTTAACGCAATTGTCAATTGTATCCCTGTTTATTTTCTGCTACAAGTGCATTTTTTTTTTAATGTCTGTTTGCAAAGTTGATAGTAGCTACCTAATATATTTTGGTGTTCTTTCATTTGGTAAGTGCACACTGATGTGCTATTTCTTCCTAAGTGTCATTCCTTTAAGCATTCCATAGTTTCTTGTTACCTTTCTTAATTGGACATCTATTTTGTCTGATAGGATGACTGTCTCTGCTTTTTATTTATTTATTTTTTTCACATTCCATTCACTTGTAGGATTATTTTCAACCCTCTACTTTGAATCTGTAGATCAATTTGGGGAAAACTGTCATCTAATTGAGACTTTGAATCTTTGAAATATTTCTGTTTATTTGAAATATTTCTGTAATGTTTTATCATTTTTAATGTATAAACTTTACATTTTGCTTAGATTTATGTGTTAAAGGTTCTACTGCTATTAAAAGTGGAAAACAGGCATACCTCATCATCTCAACTGAAAAAATCTAGTCAATTTCAGTTGATCCATCATATATGCGCTCTTTGTAAATGTTAAATACACCAAAATTCCCAGAAGTTTTGTTTACTCTGCAAAAAAAAATACAAGAAGTCCTAAAATTGAAACAAGGACTCTACAACTTGGCAGTAAAAAAAAGGAATAGATAAAACCCAATAGCAGCTATGTAAAACATGAGATCAAAAAGTTTCTTAAATTTTTTTCTCATTTTAATACATTTTGTGATGGGTCAAAGAAAGCAATCAGATATATGATCACTTCTGTCTAGTGTTGCATTGATCTGTTAAGCATTTAACTGTTGTTACATATGTGTTCCAAAGTCAACTCTTTGTAGACCACTGGCCCACTTAATCATCAACCAAGGATTTCAAGAAAAATAAAGGAAAAGTATACAACTTTGACTTCTAGGCAGAAATAAAACAAGCTCATTGTCTGATAGTAAGGACAAGCCAGGATTCAAAGGCTGGTAGATTTCTCATTTGATCTTCTTTTTTTTTTTTTTTTTTTTACTCCCACTTCTTCTGTTTCATCTGGGCAACACTAATTTCATTTTCATTGACTTCACTCTTTGACTTTTCAGACTTAAACCAATTACACCAGTTGGTCTTTACTGGCCTCTTAGTGGCTTTTCTTTTGCTTTTCAACCCCCCCCCCCCATCTTCATTACTCCATTCTTCAAAAAAAAAAAAAATCTTTCATTCATGTTTTGCCTTAACTTTCTTCCTATAATTTTTTTGATCAATTTTTTTTCTCTTTCTGATGCCTTTTTCTTGTTCGTCAAGGTGGCCACTTTTGATTCTACGCTGGTGGCCACTGGTAAACCAACTTCATCAGTAAATGTTATTTTCTTATTCACTTAAATTGTTTCTTACTTTTATTTATGTGATTGGATTTTCTATGCCTCATCAGTATAAGAGCAGACCAAGTCTGAGACCCTGTTTTGTTTTCAGCACTTTCTTTTGCATTTTTCCTTTTATCTGTCTCTTATTCTCCTCCTCCTCTTTACTCTTTACATTAATACCATTTGCCAGTTTGTACTCCTATTTTCTTACATCCAAAAAGTCAGGTTTATTATATAAAGGGAAGGGAAGCCAAGAATGACTGCATGGACACAAGTAGGCAGAAAGAGTTGCCCCTGAAAGGAGGAGGTTTGTTAGAAGAGAGGCCGCCATAGACATAGGTGGGCAGCTTTGGGAGGAGAGTTGAGGAGAGCTGCCTCTGCTGCTTTGCAGAGGGAAAACATTGGTGAAAAGAAAACACCTGCATAGTCACAAGCAGGCAGGAGGGTGACTGCCTTATAATCTTCGTTTCTTGCGTCTGATTTCTTACCAATACACTGCTGGACATTTTCTCACTGAAATAGATTCTAACGTCTTCTACTTTCCCTTTTATCTTTTACTGTTGAGGAAGTATCCTAAGCTCATTTGGCCAGTGTTTCTATATATCCTTAAGAAATCTTATCCAAGGTCTCAGAGCAAGGCCAATATACACACAGCACATTTGGGCAAATGTTACTTATTCAAGTAAAACACTCCATCCTTCATCCGATATGCTAACATATGCAGGAAACAAAATGCCTTTGAGTCTTTTCATTGCTGATCTTGGAATAAAATAATTCTAGTTGTTTCTTTTCCAAATGTCTGTAAGTTTGTTTGGGTAATTTTTATTGTTCTCATAGACACTTTCTTTACAAAATATTATCCTTTTTTTCTACCACTGAACTTCCTGGGAAGATACCTACAGTAAAGACTATCATACCAGTTTCTTTCTCATTCTCTCTTCCCCTCCTTTACAATCTCACTTTTTCTACTTTATGAAATAAATATGTAATACCACTCACTGACCCTGTCTAGTGCATGTTCTTGTGATGTAAAAAATCTCTAGGATGTCAAATCCATACATTTTCCTTTAATCAAAACACAGCAATAAAGTTTTGTTCTTTGCCCAAAACACACACACACACACACACACACACACACACACACACACACACACACACACACCAACCACCCTTTTCCTCCCCCTGAATTAAGAAAGGGAGCAAAACATGGCCATATTAGTGTATCATAGTATATTATAAAGTCAGATGTATAGAAGAATAAAGCAGTTGTTATAATATTTGCAATTAAGGATCTTACCTCTTCCATTCTTTTTATGTTAAAGAATTATTTCAACTCTGGGAGATTTTAGTGAACACAAACAATTTGAAAACAGCAGCACCTTATTGTATCCAGGCAACACTTGAAGAAGCTCTGTGCCATACCTACTTATCTATATTAGAATTAGAATTCAGCTGTGTGATGGTGTCATGGAGACATACATTAACATTTATTGAGTCAAAAAATCATGTTGGGATGTTACTAAAAAAGTATGATTTCAAAGATGGGCATAAACTGAGAAATAGCACTGTCAATTAGGTTAAATAGCAACATTTTTGCTAATTAAGTGACCTACACTTAGGAAAGTTTTGACAAAAATATTTATCTGACATATTAAGATAAAAATTTCTCTGAAAATCATCATATATTGTCAAATGTATATTAAAATTACAATGTTTCTAATAACCCTTTCAGGATATACTGGGTTAAACAAGGTGCCTCAAAGTAAAAGAGTAGAAAGTGTAACAGTCATTTTGTAAAGCTTAGTTATACTTGCTTGATAAACATCCCCAAATTGAGAAAGTGGTAACAAATCTCTCTCCAAGTCAGGAGTTCTTCAATTTTTTTGCTTTCTACAAATGGTTGAGAAACTGAGTTTTCAGTGAATAGATAAAATTATTTAATTTACACATTACCTTATAATTTCTGTAATCTAACTCAGCAGGATATGAAAAATTAGTGAATGGTCCATTTTGGTATAATGCAAACACTGATATTTTTAGATTAAAGGTATTGGGGTGCATGGGAAAAATAAAGATATACCATCTACTGGCTTAACACTAGTGTATCATTATCAGAGTTTCATATTAAGTCATGATATAAGGCAGGAAAAGTACTTCGTTCAAGAGTGTCTAATTTTTGGACTATTCCTCTTCTACATAAGTTCAGGATTATAATGTCAAATATCACAAATGCTGATGACAATAATAATAGTAGTAATAGTAATAATAGTAGCAGCAGTGGTAATGTTAAAACATACAAAATGTGTTAGGAGTATGATTCAAAGTACACTAAGATAATTAATATCTTTGCAACACACTCTTTCAAACCATGGACATGGTATTTCTATCCATTTAACTGGATCATATTCAATGTCTCTCAATAAAACTTTATAATGTTCTTTATAATGTTCTTAATAAAAAAATAACATTTTTATTTATTCAAATATTACATTCTCTTGTTATTAAAAATTGTATATATTTTTTATTATTTATATTATTTTACATTGTTATCTACCCCAGGGTTCTCCCACCAACTTATCACCCATGAACCATTGTCTTAATCTCTTGTGCCCCTCCCACCCCCTACTTCCCCTCTCATGCTAAATTGTATATATTTTTAAAATAACATTGAGTAAAGTAACTTCACCAAGGAGAAACCTGACAGACACTACCCTAACCAAGTAGTCAAGGCTAAAATTATCAGTAATGTCATGGATATGGTATCCCCTTTGATACAATATGTGAATAATGAGAAAACATCAAATGAACCAAATTAAGAAACATGCTACAAAACATCTGGTCACTATTCTTCAAAAGTATCAGATTCCTCAAAGAAAACCAAGAAACTGCTGCGAATTAGATTAAATTAAGAAGATACAGACACCTAAGTTGTATTCTAAAGCAGAAAAAGGGCATCAGTAGGAAAACTGAATTAAGGGCATCGTTTAGTCAAAACTATTTTACTATTAATTTTGTAGTTTTGAAAACATGTATCATGGTTATATAGGATGTTAATTAGTTCAAATAATTTTTTTTAAATATTTTATTTTTATTTTTTTTTACTTTGTTATACATATTTTTTAAAATTAATTAATTTATTTATTTTACCGGGATTCACCCCCCCACCCTCCCTGACCATTCCCCCTCTGTCCCGCCCCCCCACTCCGAGTTGTAACCATTTGGTGTCTGTCTTTATCTTTTTAA